>PVKA01003026.1:0-115487 GCA_004027165.1 Ctenomys sociabilis
CGGGTGGGGCAGGGCTGAGCTCAGGGTCAGCTGGGAGGCCAGGTGGGGCAGGGCTGAGGCCAGGGTCAGGTGGGGACCTCAGGTGGGGCAGATGAGGAGGGCAGTTGGAAGCAGGATCAGGTCGGTTGAGAGGCCCACAGCAGCAGGGTCTCCAGGTCTCCAGAAGTGAGAACTTTGGTGAGCTGCCTGCCCCCTGGCGTCCTGTGCTTGCGGAGACTGCAGGGGGCCATCCCTAGAGTGCCCTAGTGCCTAGCGCAACAGCAGATGGCCCCTGTTCTGTGCACTCACTGAGTAGTGCTTTGCCCTGGTGAACGCGGAGTTTTCTTTTGGAAAGTTTTTGAGTTTATTTTCATTTATAGTTTTCTATTGTTTGAGGCACTGGGGATTGAACCAGGGCCTTCACACTGTTCATTTTTAATTTTTTATAAAACTAGGTGTCCCTAAGTCATGAGTTGCCCACGCTGGGCTTGGACTTGGATTCTCCTGCCTCAGCCTCTGAGCGCTAGAATCATAGACATGCAGCAGCACGCCCCCTTGTGCACAGTGGGTCCCAGGACCAGAACTGGAAGAGAAACTTGAGGTGTGGTCGACTTCCTCCTGAGGCCATAGACAGGCCCTGGGCGGAGAGCAAGGGCTCAGCTGTTCATTCATGGGCACGCTCGCCAACTGATTTTAGCACATGCATGTTGCCCCTCGCTCTGGGCGCTGGTCAGGGCTCACGTGCAGAGCCCAGGTCCTTTCTCCCTGGCACAGACAAAGGTGTCCAGGCTGCATGCTGTTTAGAGAGCACTCAGGGGTTGACTAGGAAGAAAATTAGCTTGCAGAGAGGGGTGGGGCTTGTTGCTAGGAGACAACCCAGCAGCCAGGGATCCAGGCTGCTCAGGCCTGGGAGAGGAGCAGAGCAGCCACCTTCAGGGGAGAGTGGCAGGGGAGGTGGTCAGAGGCCTCAGGCTCTCAGGATGCTCTTGCACCTCTTCCCTCCCTCCTGTCCCCAGCACGATGTCATTAGGCTGGCAGCCTGGCTAAAATCAGCTTAGCCCAGTAATCAGAGCCTGGAGCAAACAGACGCCCAAGATGATGTGGCTTCCGAGAATCAGGGCCACTGACTGCTCGGAGCCATGTGGACAAGCACTGCAGGACCATGCAGCTCACCCGGAGAGGAGCTGGAGCCAGACACTGGGGCTGCTTTTATTGGTTGGGGACACTGAGGCTCAAATCCAGGGCCCTTGCACTGGCTGCATCCCTCATCCTGTGTTCATAAAAACTGTTTTAAAAATTTGAGACAGAATCTCCCTGAACTGTCCAGGCTGGACCCAAACTTAGGATCCTCCTGCTTCAGCCTCCCGTAAGGCTGGGATCATGGCTGTGCACCACCATGCCCTGTGGGGCTCTTTAGTTGGCAATGTAGGGGTTGAGCCCAGGGCTGTGTCAAGTTCTGGCCAGCTAACAAGAGCTAAGGACAACTGCAGTCTGGGTGTGTCCTGCCCATGGGTGCCGTTCCCGGGCAGTCATCCACCCACAGTGCCGACCGTGAAGGAGAATCTGAAAGGAAGCTAATGCGGTTGTTGTGCTGTCAGGAGCAGCTTGCAGCTTCAAGCCTTGCCGTGGAGTTAGCACTGAGAACACGCCACCAGCTGGCAAGGTAACGCACGCCACCATCCCACACTCTGGAGGCCCAGGCAAGAGGGGCCCGAGTTGGAGTCCAGCCTGGGTGACTTAAGCAACTTAGTGAGACCTTCCCTTGGAATAAAAAGGGACTACAGTATAGTTTATTGCTAAAACTCTAAGTTCAATTCCCAGTACTGGAATCAAGGAGGAGAAGGAGGAAGGGGAGGAAGAAGAGGAGGAAGAGGGAGAGGAGAAGGAACAAGAGGAGGAAGAGGAGGAGGAGGAGGAGGAAGAGGAGGAGGAAATAGAAGAGAGAAAGATGTGGTGGCTTTGTGTTTTGTTTCACTTTGTGGTTGATACTGGAGAAAGAAAAAGAAAGAAAATTTATTACTGATTAAAATAGTTATTCTTCAGAAAAAAAAAAAGGCTATTTTTATTCTTAAGAGAGCTACTCTCTAGGACAAAGCCAAATTTTGTTGTTTCTAGAGAAATAGTTAATGATCATTACAAATAAACCCAGCACTTCCTAAAGGTCACTGGATAATGAAGCAGTACCAAAGGCCTCCACCTGGGGCTGGGGTCTTGCGGGAACCTGAAGCCCTCCTGGCTCGTCCTTAGGACTGCTGTGTGGCCGAGACAGCAGTGCAAATCCAGAACAGGCTGTGCAAATTGAGTTGTTTCACACTCTCAACCTAGCTGGGGAGAAACGTCACTTTCCCGACAGAAGGTGATACCTGTGGCCCAGTTAGAGTCTGTTCTTGTACACACATAATTTCGTATTGGGGATTGAACTCAGGGCCTTCACACCAAGCTACATCCCCAGCCCCTTTCACTTTTTTAAAAATTCTGAGTCAGAATCTCACTGAATCCCCAAATTGTGCTGGCTGCAGGTGAGCTCAGGACCCCCACCTCGGCCTCTCAGAGTGCTGGGGATACAGGTTGCACTGTCATGTCCGGCACCTAGCTCAGAATATCTTTTCAATCACTTGAAGAACGGGCCAAGCAAATCGAGCGAGGAAGGAGGTACAACCAGAGTCCTGGAGTGGCCACTTGCTGTTTCACTTCTGATTTTTTGTCTTATTTTGGGGTGTGTGTGTGTGTGTGTGTGTTTGTGTGTGTGTGTCACTGAGTATTGAACCCAGAGCCTTTGCCCTGAGCTCCTTCCTGTGCCTTAATTTTTTGTTTTGAAAAAGCATCTTGGTAAGTCACTAGGTTGCCTGGGCCAGACTTGCGCTTGGAACCCTCCTGCCTAGCTTTCTGGTGTAGCTCTTATCTGACCCCAAAGGCTCAAAGAATGTTTGATGTTTAAGAAATCTTCAGAGTAACCTAAGAGAATCCTTCCATTCATGCCTCGGGCAATTGAAGCCTGCTGGAGTGTATATTGCTCAGAACTTGCTGGTTCTGTGCTCCGTGTATGCATGCATACACACACACACACACACACACGTGCACACTCACACACACAGACACATGTGTGCATGCATACACATGCACACACCTTCAAAAACCAGGAAGAAACACCTGGGCTTCCGGCTTCATAGCAGGAACCATGATCTGGTCTGAGTGACACGGAATACAGTAGTACTCCATGACTGCTAGTGATTCCTGCCTCCCCAGGCGCTGTGGGTGGGAAACCCTCCCCAGGCCCCCAGCTCCAGTGCACATCTTCCGGTCTGCACACTGACCTCTGTCACCTGCAGCCTCCACCCCAGGATGTGGCAGGTGGGCACTGTGGGTCTCCATCTCCATGGCGATGGTCACTGAATGCAGAGTGGAGGCCAGAGCGTGTGTAGTCACTACCACCATGACTCACCCAGGAGAGATGAAAATGGTGCCTGCTTTCTCCCTCCAGGTGGTGGCTACCCTGGGGACCACAAACTGCTGCTCTTTCGACAACCTTCTGGAAGTGGGTCCTATCTGTAAGTATGGCATCTGCTTGCTTCCCAGATGATGCTCTTGGTGTTGGGGGAATCTAGCAAGCTTCTTCTTTGGGTTGTCCTCGCCGCTCACTTCATACAGCAAAGATTTTCCAAACTCGTCCTTAGTTGCAGCGTCACAACCTCATGGCTACAGCTGCAGGCTCCCGAATTCAGGTTCGTGGGATGGAGCTAAGTGCGGCTCTCGCCTGCCTCCTCCTCCCCACCTCAGGCTGCTCCCAGGCTCGGGGTGGAGACTGCAGTTCTGGTTGCCAGTGTCCAGAAGGCCCCGTGAGAGCTACACCATTTTGCGTTTAGCATCAGGCCCCAAGGCTCACAGGGACGCGGGCTGTCTGTGGGCAGTGAGGAACACTGCCCATGAAGCCCGTTCTCTGTCCCTCTGGATGTTAGCATTCCTTCTGGGGACCCTGCCCCCACTCAGTGCATCAGGCCCCTCACCCAGGCTGAGCAGCAGTGCCTTCCATGTGGAGAGAGGGGCTAGTTGCCCTGTGCAGGTACAAGCCGAGCTACCTGGCACCTGCAGGCATGCGTGTGGGCCAGGCTGGCCCATCCCCTGAGCGTGTTCGTGGGCAGCTACTGGGGGGGATAGCGACAGGAGGACGTGGAGGCGTCGGCTGGGCCTCCCTCTGGAGCCCCACCAGCACCACAGCTCCAGGTCCCTGACTCAGACTCTGGGAACTGAATGTCCTGGCCGGCCGGGCTGACGCAATGGCTGGCTGCACTCCGAGGCAGAGGGCTGAGACTTCTGTGCTGCCAGGAGGTGACGCCTACCGAGCACAGAGCCCTGGGTGACCTGTGCAGTTCACCGCTGGGACTACAGAGGACCCGAGCTGCTCCGTCTCGGCCCAGGAGCTGCATCAGCACCAGAGCCCTTGCATGCACGGCCAGCAGCTGCACTTAGGACGGCTCACTGGCCTGGCAACGTAGGTGGCGCCCTTTGACCCACGTCCTTCATCTCAGGCCTTGACTGTGCCTGCACCCAGATGCTGAGGGTCCTCAGCCACCAGCACTCTCAGGGCCCAGCAGACCCATCCTGGTGTGCTCAGAAGAATCTGTTGACGGAAAGTTGTGGCACACTGGGAGTCCAGCAAGCACTCTGGGAGGCCAAGGCAAGAGGGCTGCCACGTGAGAGGGATTCAAGGTCTTCTCAAGCCATGAAGTTGTCCCGGCTGGGCTTGAACTTGAGATCATCCTGCCTCAACCTCCAGAGTGCTGGGATGATGGTGAGAGTGAGGAGTGTGTTGGCCCCATCACGGGGTCCACAGTGGTACTTAACCACGTCCCAAAGCCTCCGCCTCCTGACACCACGGACTAGGGGTGAGGGCGTGGACACAGATCTCAGTGGTGCATGGACCTTCAGACCACGGCAGGCCGCGCCACCCTGTGAAGGACACAAGCTCTGTGGACCTCCCAGCTGAGTCACAGCCACAGCGCTGTCATGGCCTGGCGACTCCCAGGCCAGAGACCCCGCCTGTCCTGTGGCTCTGTCTTCACTGCCTGCTCATCTCTGGGACAAAGCGCCCGGTAGCCATAGCTTGAAGGAGGAGAGGTTCACTCTGGCTCCATGGTGTCCAGAAGATTGTCGGTCCGCTGGCTCCCGGTGGGCAGGCAGGTGGGCGGGCAGGGGGGCTGCTCACTGCACTGGAGACAGGACGCAGAGCAAGTGAGGGGACAGCTGCTCGGGACCTGAAGGCCCCACCCCCCACCCTGGATTGCACCTGCACTGGCTTTTCTGATCAGAGCTCCTGGGTCCTAGGTACACTCTGAACTGTGCCTGCAGTGTTCTTCCTTCCCAGCCCCCCTGACCTGACCCCCACCACTCGAGGCCTCAGCACCTCCTGGACCTCAGCAGTTATGGGCTATCTCTGGCGTGGCCGCAGGGATCGTGAGCATGGGTGGGGCTGGCTGTGGGAGTGGTGACAGGCCAGGTGGCTGTGCTGCTGGAGTCCTAGCACCCCACTGATCTTTTTGTTGTTGTTTTGTTTTTGGCTGGACCAGGTATTGAACTCAGGCCCTTGTGCTTGCCAGGGAAGCGCTTATTCTACTGAGCCATCTCCCTGGCCGCCCTCTGATCTTGACCCACCTTGACCCACCTGAGGGCCTTAGCCCTGAAGGCAGAACCTGTCCAGGCTCAGAAGTAGCCTCTTGGGTGGAGCTAAGAGTGGTGAAGGTGACCCATGATGGCAGTTCAAGGATGCCTAGGACACCTGTCTGCATGGGGTGGTGCCACTTGCCACCCTGGCCCTGCCCATCTCGAGCCCCTGCTGGGTGGTGCCAGGCTAAGGGAACCTGGCTGTGGGACTCATGTCCACCTCCCGGCCCTGGAGGAGCGGGATGGGCGGTCTGGACAAGGTCCTGCCGTGTCACCCCAAGGTGGGCACCATCGTTCCCTCCTCTTTGCCTATGGAAAAAACGCAGCTGGACAGAGGACTGGGTCATGCAGCAGTGGGCAGAGCTGAGGAGAGCTCAGGAGAATCTGGTCCTTCCTGCAGGAGTGGGGAGGGGCCCGACAGGGCTGTGGGGAGGGGCGGGTGGCTAGCAGTGCTGCTGTCCTGTGGTGTCATAGGCTCAGGGTGCAGGGGCCTCCTGAGGGTCTGGGCCTGGGTGTGGCTGTGCAGAACAGGGACCCCGAGATGCGAACTCACTGGCGCTTCTTTTTGCAGGCAATGAGGAAGACGTGTGGCTGCACATCGATGCGGCCTACGCAGGCAGTGCCTTCATCTGTCCTGAGTTCCGGCACCTTCTGGATGGCGTGGAGGTGGGTGTAGCATGGTGTGCAGTGCACAGTAACCCCCCTGCCTGCTGTGCAGGGGTGGACCCAGGCTCCATGCACACCCAATGTCCTTTGCTTTCTATTCTTTGTGGTACTAGGGCTCGAATGCAGGACCTTTGCACTGAGCTACAACCCTGGCCATTTTTATTCTGCACTTTGAGACAGGGTCTCTCTAAATTGCTATTTTGCCCAGGCTGGGCTCTGACTTTCAGCCCTCCTGCCTCAGCCTCCTGGAACACTAGGATTGCAGGCATGTACCCCCTAGCCCTGGCTCCTGGGTCATTTTTTAAAAGCACTAAGTTATCGACGACTTCTTCTTTTGTGAGAATCTGATGCTCAATTTCCAGCCATTGCTTGAAATTCTTCACAGTGACACTTCCACTGCAGACGGCTGCATGCTTCCCTGACCCTTGCCCTGTCCTTTAGCAGCACTCCTGAGGCCCATAGCTGCTGCCCCATCTGGTCTGCACAGATCCAGGCAGAGCTTTGCACATGATGTCCTGGACTTTAGCTTCAAAAGCCGTGGAAAATCCTTGAGGGACAAAAGGAAATCTCTCTGCATCTCACTCCAGGCGTAATGGAAACGCAGCCTCTGAGTCCCACGGCCTGGCTCACACTGCTGTCCTCTTCTGCTCCCATACCTGGCACAGAGATGTTAACCCATCCCAGACAGCAGTGCTCACGCAGGGAAGCTGTAAATGGGCAGCAGAGCAGCGCTGCCACTGCCCCAGATGCAGCAGCCCAGTGACAGCCTCGCAGTGAGCTCCTCCACGGAACATGGAGTGTGAAGCCACCCAGACTTCTAGTGAGGCAGCCCCAGGCCAGTGTGGCCCGGGATGGACCCCAGCAGGACGGCACAGGCTGCTGGGGAACACAGATAAAGGCTGTCCAAGGCCGAGCTCAGCAGTGTGTCCAGGAAAGGAGATGCGAGACCAGGAAGTCCAATGGCCAGGAAAGATCACTTTCCTCTGAGGGTCGGAGACCCCACCCTCCACACAAGGCCAGGACCATGGCCCTCAGTTCCTCGGTGTGAGCCCCAGGTCTGCCCTCAACCGGCCCCGCACCCTTGGGCAGGTGGGGTCCGCAGCAGCTGTGGGCTAGCAGTGGGCTTAGATGAGCTGATCACAGCGAGTGGCACGAGCGGCGCCCGGCGCGCAGGAAGCCCTGAGCAGGCATGTGGCGCTCTCGTTAGGCAGTTTGATGGACGTGCGCTCCCCGAGGCCCTCTGCTCACGCAGTCTGCCCACCGATCCACTTCCTAATGACCGCTTCGAATTCTAGGGCTGCAACACCAGCTGGCAGGTGTCACGGGGCGAAGCACGCATGGCTCTGTCTTTGAAAAGAGTAGGCAGTCCTGAGTACGTGCGCAAGCAGCCCCTGATTCAGCCATTTGTTCAGTAATCGCTCGGGCAGCACTGCAGGCAGGCAGCGCTCAGCGGGAACCTGGGGCGGGGGCGGGGGCGGCCGCCAAGTGCAGGGGGGCCCTCCCAGTCTACACCCCCGCTCCCTAGGTGGTAGTGTGGCTCTGGAAAGTGGAAAATAATTCTCTGCGAGTTAAGCTTTTCTTTTGTGTGAAGCATTTTTGTTTAATTTTTTTTTGACCAACTTTGCCTGCTTTTATCTGGTGATCTGAACAACTAATTTGAAGACAACAATATGCAGCGTAACAACCACTGTTACTTTGGTTAGTGAAATTCCGTATCATTTTTAATGTTTCTTAACTATATTTTATTCTCTTTAAAAAAATTTGAAAAGGAATCTGAAAAGAATGTAAATACAAAGCCTGAGAAAGGAGGAAACACTGCTTCAACACTGATAGAATCTACAAGAATTAGGCCTTGGAAAAAATTACCTAGGCACTTTTAAAAACTGGGAACTGCCACAAAAACAAGCTGATAAAATTCCTATGTTTTTATTTTAAAGAGAGAAAAAAACAAAAATGATACAGAATTTTAAAATAAGATGCTATGACATTAACAATGGTTATTATAATGCGTAGTGTTATCTTCAAAGTTGTTCCTCTGAATTAGCAGGTACAGGCGTGCAAATTGACCACAGTGTAAGCCCAACCGATCCTTTCAATGAACGAAGAGAAATTAGTACAATTATCCGAGTTCCCTGATGCAGGTACGGGGTCTTCTTCATAAGACTCCTCTACGAGTTTTATTAAACTGGAGAGCCCGGCCAGAGGGTACAGGGCTCCTCACAGGCAAAACAGAAACAAGGGGGCTTCCTGTCTTGATCCCGTGTTGCCCCGCCCCCAGCTTCCTGGCGGGGCAGGCCTGCATCTCGCAGCCTCGGAGAGGACTCGGACCTCACACATGCGGCTGCTGGGTGGCACCGTGGCGTGCGCCTGTGTCCGGTCTCCAGCTGGGATCTTGAAACACCAGCTGCTCTGAGCTTCAGGTCTGCATTCATCGGGCAGGACAATGACCCACGGTGGGGGGGATCTTTTTTCTTTAAATCACAAACTCAGTCCACTTGGTGCATTTCAAAGGGAACAACACTTTTTTTATCTGTGAAAGAAGTTAAAATTGACTCCCAAAAAAGCAATCAGCCAACCAGTTTCTCTGCAGTCCCGGTCCCCGGCGGAGGGCGCCCTAGAGCGGCAGCAACAGGCAGCTCCCCACTTCCTCACTTTCCCTGCTTCTCTGGGGTACTGAAGGCGCTAGTGGGTGGAAAGAAAGAGGCGAAAGGTGTGTGCTGTTAAAGAGGGCATTTACTACAGGCCTTCCTGGGGCACCGGTGAAAATGCGCTTTTCTAAACTAGATCTAGGGAATGGAATGAGCAACCCATCTGTCCTCCCCTAAGGGCTGTTCGTGGTTAATGAATTAAAAAAATACTAAAAAACAAACCGCCACACACCTTACCCCCTAAAAAGAAGACGGAAAATACTAAGACGATAGGGTGGCAGACACCTGTAATGTCAGCCTTTGGGAGGCTGAGGCAGGAGGGTCGCTGCAAGTTCAGGGGCAGCTTTGGCTAGAGTGAGATCAGAGTGTTTCAGAAAGACAAAAACAAAACAAAACCCAAACAAACAAACTAACCAACCAAAAAGCCCAAACAGCGAAGATGTCCCAGATTCTGCTCTAGTGAAACCAGCGGACGGCTGCAACAATGCGAATGGGCCGGCTATGGCGTCCTCCCAAGCCGGCAGCGCTTAGCGCGAGCGCACTGCATCCAGAATTCACTCCAAGGCTGAAACTTTGCGCTCCCTGATCCCACGCCGCCCACGGCAGTTGTGTCCTGACGTTAGCCTCTCTGTCAGCGCACCTTCACAGCACACAGGAAGTGCTTGCACACAGGCCTTTGCGTCCAGCTGCAGCCCTTCTTTTTTTTACCGGATATAGAGACTTATGGCAGACAGAAACACGGAAACGACACCCAGGATTTGCAGGCGGATTTAGTTTACCTCCACGGACACTGGTCAGGATCATTCCCAGAGCAGGAGGCCTGCTCTCTGGGGTCTAGGGCTTTCATGTGATGTGCAGGCACATGCCACAAGGACGAGACGCAGCAGCCCAGTGGTTCTTTTGCTCAGCTAGCAGGGCAAGATCACCCGGCCAGGTGGCAGGGCTATAGCCACATCCTTGGTGCAGCTAGGTGTCCTGCATGTGGGCCTACACTCTCATGGTTACAGGGACCAGGAAAGCAAGCACAGAGGCACAGTGCAGCCCAGAGCCAGGCAGTGGCAAAAGAGCAGAGGTGTTTGGAAAGAATCATCGCCCTGGCTTAGGGCTTCCCTTCCCAGACAGGTCTTGCCAAGTTGCCAAGTTACCCAGGCTGAGCTGGAAGTTTCGCTTCTCCTGCCTCAGCCTCCCAGAATGCTGGGGTGACAGGTGTGTGCCTCCACACCTGCGCCATGCACTGATGAATTTTAAGATACTGTTTACAGTCACCTTCTGGCTCTAAATGACTTTTCTGTGGCTGCCTCTGACAGGGACTCAGGGGCAGCCTCCCTGCCTGGGGCTGCAGTGACCCAGGTTCTGGGCTTAGGGCTTCTGGATCCTTCCTGGCCTTGCCTGGCACCTAGAACAGGCCCACTCCAGCTGTATGCAGATCCTGCCTGTGCCAGACAGGGCTCCTGCCCTGCTAGGACCAACCCAGCCTCCTCCCTCCTGGTCCCTTATGGCTCCACCAGGGATCAGCTGCTCAGTGGGTCAGATAAGCAGGCTGCAATATCCTGTCTCGGCCTCTCCCTCCAGATAAGAAGCTCTGTCCTCCAGCAGGAGGGAAATATCGCTGTTGGGTAATGAAAGGAGTTTAAACAGAGCAGCCCCAGCTGAGGAAGCTCATAAAATCCCAAGCAAACAAAGCTCCTCCTTTAACCTTCTGCTTCCTTTTATCAACAAATGAAACCTGGCTGCAATTTCCTGTCTCTTTCTCAAAATCAGATGTTTTGAATCCTGAGAGGAAATGAATGGGTACCTCCAGGGTGCCGGGGGGTCTTTGGGGTCCTGGGCCCCCAGGTGGAGCTCTGGCTTGGGTTCACCCTCAACACCAGCCAGTCACAGGGGCCACAAAGCATTCGAAGGGGGACACAGTCCCTGCCACCTGTCTGAGGACAGCGCAGGACACGCTCAGGGTGGTGGGACTGCCCTTTGGGTTGTGCTGGGTGCTGAGGCCTCTCTTTCTCCTTGCGACTCTGGCACATGGGTCTGGAGATAGCTGTCTGCAGTTGCCACCCACGGTCACAGCAGTGCAGGATCAGTGAACTTGGGTATCCCCTTTAAAAATAAGGATGATGTTGAGCTGGGAAGATAGCTCAGTGGAATGTTTGCCTAGCAAGCTCAAGGTCCTGAGTTCAACCCCTGGTACCACAAAAAAAAAAAAAAAAAAAAAGGAAGACATAGGCGTGGTGTGCGCAACTAAAATCCAAGCAGGCTGGGAGGCCGAGGCAGGAGGATTACAAATCCCTCCCCAACCCCAGGCAATCTAGCAAGAAGTCCCTGTCTCAAAATTTTACAAAAGGCTGGGAAGGAGGAATTGCTGTTCTGTTAGTGGCAGGTTGGTGAAAGGACCAATCAATTAAATCAGAAACGAATTCCCCCTCCACACTGAAGATTAGGTATGAAAGTGTTGCTGTCTCCTTACTTACGGTGACACACAGCTCTGTGTAGTTTGCTACTTCGTGAAGCTGCAGGAGCTGTGGGCCTCAAGTGTTTCTCAGGCCCCCGCTACAGACAACGCTTTGCAAGGGCTCAGGAGCCTCCAGAATGTCCAGCGCCCCTTGGAACATAGCACGGGCAAGGTTTGCGGGACTCTGTGGAGACCTGCGGTGCTTTTCGTTCGGGACTACCAGCTGGTAGTGATGACATCTGGGGTCATTTTATACCTGAATCTTGACAGCTTACGTGTTTCCCTTGTATTGTTCAGTTTGCAGATTCGTTTAACTTTAACCCACACAAATGGCTTTTGGTGAATTTTGACTGCTCCGCCATGTGGTAAGTGTCCCAGCTGGCGACAGTGCCAAAAGCCCCAGGCTGAGGAAAGGGGACGGCTCTGACGCAAGGGCGTGGCAGGGAGGCGTCACTGAGCTGAGGGGCAGCAGCTGACGCTCCTCGCTGGTGGCCCTGTCTGAGCCACGGGTGGGACTCTCCCTAAATCTGCTCCAGAGCACACAGCTGCAGTGGACGGGTGGGGAAGACAGGAGAGGCAGCTGCCTTGCGATCCATCCAGCTTTGGGAGAACACAGGTCCGAGAGGATCTCGGAATGTCGTGGCCCTGGGTTTCTTCTGTGTTTTTATTGTTCCACTCATCAGCCGTCTTAGTCTGATGCTGAGTTTAAAGCAACCAAAGTGGAAATGCCCCAAAACACGGATAAGAAGGAGTAAAAAAGTGAGTCTGGGTCCTGAGAGCTGCCCTGGAAATTTTTATTAACAGTACTGCAACCGCTTTGATTTTACTTAGGTAAGAAAAAAATGCCGAAGTTATCGTGGGCGGCGCTGCGTGACGCGTGCGGCATCTACAGCAGCAGCGACTCGGGGGGCAGGGAGGGGTGCTAGAGAGCAGCGCTTCGGGATCTGCCCAGTGGGAAACTGTGACTGTAATCTCTTTCTGCTGGGCTCCGGAGGGCCTTGGTGAATATCGGGCAGGGTGTGGAGCTGCCAGAGCGCCCAAAGCTGGGCGGGAACTGCGCAGGACGCGGAATTGCAAGTCTAGGAACTTTGCGGTGTGCGTCACCTTGCACAGCCGCTCAGGGAACTAAGCGAATTTACTCCCAAGAAAGACAGACGAGGACCGGGGCACCCACACAACGTAACACCTGCCACCACCTCACCAGGTGATCCGTTTGTCCCGGTTGGTATATACAAAAGCAATCCCCATACTGGGCGTAGTGCGCACATCTGTAACCCCAGCCCTCAGGAGGCTGAGCCAGGAAGATCGTGGTGAAGTCGAGGCCAGCTTGAACTGCATAGCAAGACCCTGCCCCAAAGGAAAAACAAAAATCCAGGGACCAGGTGTGGTGGTGCATGCCTGTAATCCCAGCACTCGGGAGGCTGAGGCAGGAGGATTGTTGTGAATTCGAGACCAGCCTGAGCTACAAAGTGAGCTTAAGGTCAGCCTGAACTGCATAGTCAGATCCTGTCTCAAAAAGACAAAAAACAAAACAACAACAACAAAAAACTCCTGTATTTTTGCTTAAATTCTTCTATTGTCATATTCCTTCCCCACAACTTTTGATACATGATTTTCAAACCAATGAACTTTTTCTTGGTGCTTAACCCAGGACCTTCACCCTAAACTACATACATAGCTTCTTTTAAGATTTTGAGACAGCATCTCTCCCGATGGCCATAGCATGGCTTGAATTAGCAGTCCTCTTGCATCGGCTGCCCAGAGTGCTGGGATTACAGGTGTGCACCGCCGTGCCCGGCTAACCCCAATTAATACGTGGACAGTCCGGACTTACATGTGAGTGTTTGTCCCTCTCCTGGGGTTGTTTTCTACTTCATGGGCCATTGTCGTACAGCATGCCAAGACATGCTGAAAGCTGGGATTTTCCTTGAAATGTAATTTTGGTTCATGGGCGAGTGCTAAGGAGCAGAGGGGAACTCTGGAAAGGTGATGGGACAAGAAGGCTGAAGATGCAGGTGGAGAGGGTACCGCAGCTGCCTTCCCCTCAAACTGCCGGACTGCAGAGGCCCAGGAGAGTTTGTCAGTCTGGAGAAGACCAGCTCTCTCCCACACCCAAGGACTTGGGACTTGTCACTGACACAACAGCCTGGTGTCCTTCTCCTGTAATCCCCGCACTCTGGGAGGCTGAGGCAGGGGTAGTGCCAGTAGGAGCAGAGCTCAGGCAGTTAGATCTGGTCTCAAAGTAAGAAGTAGAAAGGTCTGGAAATGTGGCTCAGCATGAAGGCCTACTGGTTCAATCCCCAGTAGTCCCTCAAAAGAGAAATAATTGGAAACTACTGAGAGGCTGAGGCAGGAGGGTGACAAGTTTAAGGCAAGCATAGGAAGTATGTGAGAACACCCTGAGCTATGTGCTGAGACTTAATCTCAAAACAGAAAAAGACAGAGACAGAGAACAAAAGAAAGTAATTAAAAACAAGCCTTCGATTCTCAGTTGTGAATTTATTACAGATATCTTTCAACTTTTCCACTAATTCAACAAATAACCTAACAACGGATTTTTAAAGTTGCTCTCACAGCACTTTTGGGTTCCTCACAATAAGAAGTCTCTCTCGTTTAATGAGATGCTACCAACGCTTCAGTCCTTCGCTTGATATAAACACTGCGGTTCTAGGCCTCCATTATTGGAGTGGACTCGAGCATTGAAGTTTCCAAAACTGGCCACCATTATAAACACAGTAATACATTGCCTAATGAATTTATTATTCCTCTTGAGCTTTTTATTGCTTATTTGGTGTTTTGAATCTTTTATATGTAAACGTGAACTCTGCTTAGACCTGAGGCCTGGCCAGGGAACGAGCCTGGCCCAGGGTGACCAGGGAGAACCAGGATGGACGGGTGGGCTGCCTCCGCCCGGCCCACCTCCACACCGCACCCGTGGATGAATCCGCGACCGCTCACAGCGGCCCCGTGCAGGCACAGCCCCCGCGCAGGAGACCGGGGCGCAGTGGATCTAACCTGTGTTGCTGTCGGTTCCTCCTTCCAACCAGGGTGAAGAAGAGGACAGACCTAATAGGAGCCTTCAAGCTGGACCCCGTTTACCTGAAGCACAGCCACCAGGACTCAGGTAAAGGATGTGCTCGCCTTTGTTGGCTCTTCCTGGCTTTGTCTTCAGCAATGGCAGAAAAGTTGTAATTCCAGGCTGTCCAGTAGGTGGCCGCTGAGAATTGCCCATGGCTGAAAAATTACGTTTCTAAGTTCCTTTAATCCATTTAAAATGTAAATGCCGAGCTATGACCGGTGGCTTCTGTCACGGGTGCTTTAGTTAGAGGGTCGGAAAGCAGGGGCTGCCACTCATACTCGTTCACAGCCTCACCCGGGGGCCACGCCGGGCCACGCACTCCTGCGGGCGCTGCTCCTCGTTCTCGTGGCCTCTGTGGATCCCTGCCCGGTGATTCCCGAGGGCTGTGGACCTGTGATATCTTAATGCTTCGTTATGACGAAGACCTCAGGCCGGAAGGGACGATGGCATGGCACCAGCATTGAGACAGGGGGTGAGGCTGCAGAGATGAGCCTGGCCATCCACATTTCCTCCAGCGCTGCCAATTTTCTGCTGTTGGACAAAATGCCTGCTTCTTCCTGGGGGCTGGAGTGCAGGCATCGCTGAGCTCGGACTTGGTGGGTCAGATTAGATGGCTCCTCCTAGCAGCAGGTGTGCAGGTCATTGCCCAGGAAGCTGGGGTCACTGATGAACCACTGTGTGTGTCCCCGCCCCCATCTCCCTCCCCATGGGCAAGGCCACTCAGAGAACCTGCACCCCCTAGCCAAGTTCTCCCCAGGGTGATGGGGATGGCGTGCTAGGCATAGGGTGGACAGAGTAGCCACCTGACCTGACCAGCTGGGGTATGAGGACTGGCATGTGGCCTGCAGTTTGGTCTAATGGCTTCTCTCTTCTCTCTTTCTCAGGGCTTATTACCGACTACAGGGTAAGTGGCTGCCTGTCTTGCTAGGCTGAAATCTGCCACATGGGCACTGTTGGGGCCCCCCGGCTGTGACTGCGGGTGCCCCTTGCCCCACAAGCAAGTCTCACTGACCCATGAGCGGGGCCGTGGGTAGCTCTGCCATCCTGCCATCCACAGGGCCAGTTGGGGAGACCTGGCTGAGCCTCACGGCTGGCAGGGCCGGCGTTCCCCCAGCCCCAGTCCTGTGTGGGTGTCAGCCTACTGGATGCTTCTCTCTATGTTGTGCTGGCCCTAGGCGGGTCCTGACTGGGTGGGCGCAGTGGCTAGAGGATGGCAGAGGCCCTGGGGAGCTTTGCCTAACATCCCTCTCACCTGCACGGTAGAAACAGCAGGTTGCTACTTGGGAAACAGCAGCTTGCCTGGCCCTGCTGTGGAAGGGTGCAGTGCTAGGAAACCTCACCAGGATAAAAGCCCTGGGAGCAGGGACACTCAAGGAGAAGCGCAGTGTGACTGTTACTATGGAGGATGCCGGCTTTTATGGTTGTCACTGCTGCCTGCCTGGCCCTGGCCCTCCTCCCTGGCTGTGCGCTCCACAGTGTGGCCCTAGCAAGAGCAGAAGCCTTTGCCCTGACCTCAGGGTCCCAGGCTCCTAGGGACCCTGCCTCCAGCCCAGCCTCCTCCCCAGTGGGTGGCACCAGCTCCAGAGGCTCTTCCCTTGGCGCTGCAGCCTGAAGGAGGAAGTGGGCTGTCCCACCTCAGTGTGCCCCTTGAGGGCATGCAGGGAGGTGCAGGGCTACTGGGCCTCAGGACAGAGACTAGGCAGAGGAGGGTGTTTGGGAGACCAGGCCTTGCTCAGCAGCTGGCTGTGAACTGCACCGACCTGAAGACTCACAGACAGCCTTGCTTCCCTCCAAGCCAGTGGGTCCTGGCCAAGGCAGCCACTCTGACCCCACTGCTGTAGTCAGGAGACAGAGGTTCCCCAGAGGGAGGGGCAGGACCCATGGAAGCAGAGCCTGAGGTCTAGGTCCCCCCCCCCCAAGTTCCCCAGGCCAAGAAGATGACAGGACTGAGTTCTCACCACACGCCACAGGTGGGTGGCTTAGTAGGAGCAGGGTGGTGTGCAGTTCAGACCTTTTCAGCTGTGGAGGGAAAGACACGAGGAAATAGGTCGCCTGCGGGGCTGGAAGGGAAGCTGGCTCTGGATGTGGCCCTCAGGGGGCGCTGCTTTCTGTTTCGTTTCAGCACTGGCAGATCCCCCTGGGCCGGAGATTCCGCTCTTTGAAAATGTGGTTTGTCTTCAGAATGTATGGAGTCAAGGGCCTGCAGGCCCACATCCGCAAGGCGAGTGGGCGCGGCTGCCTGCCCTTCCTGCCCCCCTCCTGTTTTCCTCCTTCCCTCCCTTTCTTCCCTCCTTCTCTGTGCCCTTTCTCCTCTTCTTCCTCCTTCATCTTCTTGTGGTATTAATGATTGAACCCAGGGCCTCAGCACTGAGCTACTTCCTTAGCTCTTTTTATTTTAATTTTTTAAAAATCTTGACACAGCATCTCACTAAGTTGCCAAGTTGGCCCGGCTGACTCACACTTGTGACCCCCCTGCTTCACCCTCCCGGATCCTGGAAGCCAAGCACCTGTCCCTGCACCTAGCTCGCCTTCATTCCTTATCTGATCAATAGTACCAAGGTAGTAGGCAGTTAGGAATGAACCCAGATGGCCGGAAGGGAAGTGCAGTCAGGGTTGCTTACTGACGGGTTGAGTTCTGAGCAGTGCACAGTAGGCGCTTTTGTCATCATGGGAGCCTCACTATGTGCCTGCACAACAGACACGATGCGTGGGGTGGGACACAACGCCCTGGGCTGTCGCTCCTTTACTGGAACATCATCACGTGGCTGTGGAAGCAGATTATAGTGTGGGCTGTGGAGGGCAGCACAGCTAGAGATCTCTTGAGACGTCTCCTCCGTAACTTATATAAGCTCCACGGAGGTGGCCCGAGGCAGAACACTGTCCCAGCCGTTCTCCTGCCTCACTTACCCAGCAAAAGTGCAAGAGTGAGGCTCAAAAAGCAGTGGAGGCTGGGTGACTGGAAGCTATGTGACTATTTACATTGAACTTATTTATTGTATTGTAAATTTTTTTCAAGTATTTGGTGCAGTCTCACTACGCATCCCAGACTCACAGTGATCCTACTGTTTTCAGCCTCCCCAGTGCTGGGGTTACAGGTGTGTGCCACCCGCCGTGAATCTGTCACTAGCTCAGTGCGCCCGGGCTGCTAGGGACTGACTGTGGTCCCTGCCTGAGCAGGTGCTTAGTCTGCTGAGCTATCTTGTGGTCCTTTGCATTGAACTTGTTACAGTAGAAGATACATTGCCAGGCAAAAACATTTCTGGCCACTTTCTGCCACAGTTCTGAGATCTTCCTTCCTGTGTCTCTGGGACGTGGATCAAAAATACAGTGAAAGTTGTTGCCCGAGCACAACCCTGTGGAAGGGTGGCTCGTGAAATCATGATGCTGTCCCCCCCCAAGACCTCCAAGCCAGCGAGACGTTTTGAGACTCTAGGCAATCCACCCCAGCCCATCCTGCCCTACAACTGCTCGGAGCCCCTGCCCCCAAGCCCGCCAAGCGAGTGAGAAGTATTGTGACTCTTCCGGCACCCGATCCACCTGTGCCTGGCCTGGTGAGTGTGTGGGAGAGCTTCTACACTCCCCAGGGCTCCTTGGGCCAGGGATACAAGAGGGGTACCACAAGCTCACAGTTGTATCAGAAAGGCTGCAGCAAAAAGGAACTGAACATAACAGCTAGATACAGGCCAGGCATAACTGGATAATCTCAAGCTTAATAGACTGGCATCTGAATCTCATTTTACGTGCTAAGGCTGTAACTGCACCAAAGCTCTACACCAAAGGTCAGAGGTCAGTACTATACAAAATGACAAAGACAAGGAGCAAAATGCAATCTCAGGCCTTGAGCCCACCAATAAGTGCAGAGGACACTAGCTCAGCTGAAATGAATGAATTAACAAAGGCAGAAGCAAAGAAACAACAGCAGAAAGGTCATGAGGAACTCAAAGCAGAAATAATTTCTGAAATAAAAAAAGCTTTGAAATCATAGCATCTGAAGTAGAGAATCAATTCCAGAAATATATAGAGGAAGCCCAAGTTGGAAAAAACTCTGCAGTAAAAGAATTAATAGCTACCTCTAAAGAAGACATTGATAAAAAAAAAAATAGAGATCAGAAATATGACAGATTCCTGGAATGAGCAATACAGGAATGAAATAGATCACATGAAACAGAGTCAAAGAGATATAGAAGAACTTAAAATCTCAATCACAACTTTACAAAATTGTTTGAGTGAAAGCGAAGACAGTTTCAGATCTTGAAGATGCTGACACAACTAATAAAAAGGTGAGAAAGGATCTCATAAAAACAACGAGGATGCAGGAAAATATAATCCATCACCTGCAAGATGATGCCAAGATGAACAATGTGAGATTAATTGGCATCAATGAGAATGAAGGACTCAATACAAATGATATAAAAAGAATATGGGCAGAAGTAATAGCAGAAAACTTCCCAAATATGAGGAAACAATCCAACATTCAGGTAACCAAAGCATACAGAACAACAAATAACTTCAACCCAAGTAAAAACACACCAAGACATGTAACAGTCAAGCTCCCAGAGATCCAACACAAGAATAATATACTGAAAGCTGCTAGAAAAGAAGCAGATCACATTCAAAGGAAAACCCATCAGAATTATCGGCGACTTCTCTACACAAACCATGAAGGCAAGGAGAGCATGGAGCAGAGTTCTTCAAGTCCTGTATGAAAACAAATTCCAGCCCAGACTACTATACCCCGTAGAACTTTCTTTCAAGTTTGATGGAGAAGTGAAATACTTCCATGACAAAGAACAACTAAAGAATTTCATGATGACAAAGCCATCCCTACACAGGCTACTGAAAGATGTTCTAGAGAGAGACCACAATGACCAGAACTCCATGAGTGAGAATGGAAGGAACTCACTAAATAGGACAGACAATTAAACACAGGGTACAAAGGTGTAAACAACACCAGGTAAATATCATGACAAACGTAAGTCAGCACATTTCAATCATAACCATCAATGTAAATGGACTCAATTCACCAACTAAGAGAAATAGACTGGCATAGTGGATTAGAAAACAAAATCCAACAATATGCTGTACACAAGAAACACACTTAACTCAAAAGGACATTCATACCTTAAAATCAAAGGATGGAAAACAATACTACATTCCCCAGTGCCTCAGAAAAAAGTAGGAGTAGCAATTCTGTTCTCAGACAGTCTCAACTTCAAACCAAGAAGGATCAAACGAAATAAAGAAGGGCACTACATATTGGTTAGGGGAAAAATTCAAGAGAAAGAGGTGACACTCATAAATATCTAGGCTCCAAACACAGGAGCACCCAAGTATATAAGACAAATCTTAATGGACATGAAAAATCTAATATCCAAGACCACAATCTTAAGAGGAGACCTTAACACCCCCTTATCTCAAAAGGATAGATCAATCAGACAAAAATTAGCAAAAAGTAGCAAAACTGAACCACAGCTTGGAACAAATGGACTTGGTGGACATATACAGAGTGTTCACCCAAACACAGATGAATACACATTTTTTTCAGCTGCACATGGGTCGTTTTCTAAAATAGACCACATAGTAGTCCATAGGTCATGCTTAAGTATATGCAAGAAAACAGAAATTATCCCATGCAAACTGTCAGACCACAGTTCAATGAAACTGGAAATGAACAACAAAAGGAACCGGAAAAGCCCGCTAAATACATGGAAATTAAACAACACCCTACTCAGCAATCAATGGGTCACAGATGAAATTAAACAAGAAATTCAACAATATCTACAATTCAATGAAAATTCAACAACTTATTGGAATTTATGGGATGCAATGAAAGCCATTCTCAGAGGGAAAATCATAGCTATGAACTCACACATTAGGAACATAGAACGGGAACAAATAAACACCCTAATGCTGCACCCCCAACATCTAGAAAAGGAAGAGCAAACCAAACCCAGAGCCCAAAGATGGGAAGACATCATAAAGATTAGAGCACAAATTAATTCAATTGAGATGAAGAAAACAATCCAAAGACTCAACAAATCAAAAAGCTGGTTCTTTGTAAGACTGAGTAAAATTGATAAGCCCCTAGCTAACCTTGTCCAAAAGAGGAAAGAAAAATTAAAATACAAGCAATAAGCAATGAAAAGGGTGAAATCTCTACAGACCTAGTGGAAATTCATAAGATTATCAATAGTTACTTCGAGAATCTTTATGCTTACAGAACAGAAGACACAGAAGAAATGGATAGATTCCTTGAAAGGTACAAATTACCAAAACTGAATCAAGAAGATATAACAACTCTCAATAAGCCAATAACAGCCAACAAAATATGAAACGTAGTAAAAAGCCTGCCGACAAAGAAAAGTCCAGGTCCTGATGGCTTCACAGTTGAATTCTACAACAAATTTATAGAAGACATAATCCCTACACTCCTCAAACTCTTCAGTGAAATTGAAAAGGAAGCAGTCCTCCCAGAATCGTTTCTGGAGGTAAGTATTATACTGATTCCAAAACCAGGAAATAAGCCGGGCGTGGTGGCGCACGCCTATAATCCCAGCACTCGGGAGGCTGAGGCAGGAGGATTGTTGTGAGTTCGAGACCAGCCTGAGCTACAAAGTGAGCTTAAGGCCAGCTTGAACTGTATAGTGAGACCCTGTCTCAAAAAGACAAAAAAAAAAAAAAAAAAAAAAAAAAAAAAAAAAAAAAAAAAAAAAAAAAAAAAAAAAAAAAAAAAAAAAAAAAAAAAAAAAAAAAAAAAAAAAAAAAAAAACCAGGGAAAGACACAACCAAAAAGGAGAACTACAGGTCAATCTCCTTCATGATCATAGATGCAAAAATTCTCAATAAAATCCTAGCAAACAGAATACAGCAAATCATCAAGAAGATCATACACAATGACCACGTAGGATTCATCCCACGGATGCTAGGATGGTTCAGTATTTGAAAATATTATAAATGTAATACACTATATTAATAAACTGAAATCTAAAAATCACATGATCATCTCAATGATGATGCAGAAAAGCCTTTTGACAAAGTCCAACACTCATTCATGTTCAAAGCCCTGCAGAAAATTTTAATAGATGGCCTCTACCTCAGTTTGGTAATAGCCATCTATGACAACCCAATGGCTAATATAATTCTAAGTGGGGAAAAACTGAAATCTTTTACTTTTAGATCTGGTACAAGACAAGGATGTCCTCTATCACCCTTCTTATTCAGTATAGTTTTGGAATCATTAGCTATAGCTATTAGGCAAGAGGGAAAAATAAAAGGAATAAGAATAGGTAAAGAAGAAGTTAAATTATCAGTATTTGCAAATGACATGATACTTTACTGGAAGAACCAAAAAACTGCACCAAGAAGCTGCTAAAGTTGATACATAAATTCAGTAGCATAGCAGGATACAAAGTCAATACTCAAAAGTCAATGGCGTTCCTCTACACAGGTAACAAACACATTGAGAGGGAAACTATGGAAAAAATACCTTTTACAATAGCACCGTGGAAAATGAAATACCTTGGAATTCACCTAACCAAGAAAGTCAAAGATCTTTTCAAGGAAAATTACAATACCCTAAGAAAAGAAATCGTAGAGGATTTCAGAAAATGGAAAGATATTCCATGCTCCTGGATAGGAAGAACCAACATCGTCAAGATGGCTATACTCCCAAAACTGTTATACACATTTAATGCAATCCCTATCAAAGTGCCAACAACATATCTCCCAGACCTAGAGAAATCGTTCCTAAAATTT
This sequence comes from Ctenomys sociabilis, assembly GCA_004027165.1. Classification (NCBI taxonomy): domain Eukaryota; kingdom Metazoa; phylum Chordata; class Mammalia; order Rodentia; family Ctenomyidae; genus Ctenomys; species Ctenomys sociabilis. Next base: position 22,232 of record PVKA01003026.1, read on the forward strand.
GTTTGGAACCACAAAAGACCTAGAATAGCAAAGGCGGTCCTGCCCAATGAAGACAAGGCAGGAGGCATCACAATTCCTGACTTGAAATTATACTACAAAGCCACGTGCTAAAATCAATATGGTATTGGCAACAAAATAGACCTGAGGATCAATGGAATCATTAGAAGATGCAGAGGCCTCTGCGAACACACTCAGCCTCCCGATCTTCGAAAAAGGGGCCAAACATGCTTACTGGAAGAAAGATAGCCTGTTTAACAAATGGTGCTGGAAAAACTGGCTTTCTACATGCTGAAAACTAAAACTTGACCCAGGCCTATCAAGCTAAAGTCAAAATGGATTAATGATCTAAATATTAAAACAGAAACAGTCTCCTGGAAGAGAAAGTAGGAGGAACTCTTGAAGACATAGGGGTAGGCAAAGAGTTCATGAACAAACATGTATTCGCATGGGAAACACTTGAAAGAATTAACAACTCTTCTTGAGAAGTTTTTGCATGTCAAAAGAAATTGTAAACAAAGTAAAAGACAACACACAAATTTCAAAAATATTTTAACTTATAAGCACTCAGACAAAGGTCTGCTCTCTAGAATTTATAAAGAACTAAGATACATTAAGGCCCTCAAATTTAAAGACCCAATCCAGAAATGGGCATCTGAGATGAATACACACTTCTCAGAGGACAAAATTAAAGAAGCAAATAAATATATGAAAAAATGCTCCACATCACTAGCAATCTGTGAAATGCAAGTTAAAACAACACTAAGATACCATCTCACTCCAGAAAGAATGGCTATTATAAAGAAATCAACGAACAACAAATGTTGGAGAGGATGTGGGGAAAAGGGAACACTTCTCCACTGCTGGTGGGAATGTAGAGTAGTGAAAGCACTGTGGAGATTAGTGTGGAAACTCCTCACAAACTAGGACTGGAAATCCCATTCAAGCCGGCTATCCTCCTGCTGGGAATTTTCCCAGAGGAATTGAAAACATCATATCATAGGAATATTTGTGCACCTATGTTTATAGCAGCACAATTTGTGATAGCCAAATCTTGGAAATAACCAAGATGCCTATTAAATGAGGAATGGTTGAAAAAGATATGGTATTTCTATACAATGGAGTATTCAGCTATAAAAATGATAAACTTGAAGTATTTATATTTAAGTGGATGCCACTTGAACATATAAGTGAAATAAACCAGACACACATGTGCAAATATCGTATAGTCCCCCTAGTATAAGAAATCAAAAGAAGAAATACAAATAGAAAGGTAAAACTACAACTAAAAAGAATTTAGTCAGAGAGTTAGGGTAAACTAACTCTCTGACTAAATAATCAGCTTCTCTTCTGGATGGTTAACAACCTCAGTTTGCAGATCAAAAGTTGGAGAAATGGCAGGGCTGCAAGGTCAGCCAACATTTTGGCCCTAGCCTCTCAAGGTCAGTGAAGACTCAGGACATGGGAGAACCTGTGCTGTAACATCATGGAACCCAGTTGTGCCACAAATTTTCTGATCAAGGATTGTTGAGTCCTAGATTAAAGTGATCGATGATGTATACTGTGTCTAAGGAGAGTCACATGGAGAGAAAACTTTTTCTCAGGCGTTCACTGAGAGCAAACTGGTCAAGCAATGGCCATGACTCACCCACATGGCTGACACTGACAAGATCTACAGAGTGAGGTACAGGGGTACAGGATAAACCCTGAAGGGACTTGACTGACCTCATCAGATACAAAAGTTACATTTTTGTTATATAAGTCTTGCTTTAGCTTGATCTTAGCCATCCAGCAGAAAAGTATAAAAATGAGGTATATACAATAATCCAAAATAGTGGGCTGAGCTGTGGATGGCCCTCGTCAACAACTTCTTGGGATAACCCACTTATTGTGGATGGTTAAGAGATAGTCCCATTATTGTGGACTGCTGGACTGTGTTGGAATATTTCCCTGAATTCAAGCACCTATAATAATTGAATGACAATGGAACACCCATCTTTGACAGGACTAAACAAAAGTGGGGGATGCTGGGGAAAAACCATTCTGTGTTTGTATAAACAGTACAGTTAGGATAGATATGGTGTAGTTCTATGGGAAGAAATATATGTACTAGTGGCCTTTGGACAGGATATCCTGTCTGCTTCTTGTGTTAGGGATAATCGCTGGGAAGATAACAGTGTAAAAAGTATTAATTATTGAAACTGTAGTATAATTCAGCTTTGGAAAAAAAAAGAGGTGTGCAGCTACATTCTGTTAATTCATTGATCAGAGGCATCTGCTCTAGTAGTATTTGTGCATGGGGCATCACGCACGCACTTGTGCAACAGAAGGCCAAGGCGAAATCAGTGTGCAATGTATACATTGTTGAATTTGTCCTAGTGATTTGATTTGGGGCTGTCTCATTGCCACTTGTTCTTCAATTAAAAAAAAAAAAAGAAGGAACAACAAGGCACTGTTTATTTCACACTGAGTTCTCAAATATAGAGATCAAAGGAGGGTAAAATACACAAACATAACACAACACAAGTTTATTCAAACACTTGAGAGCTTGCTTTAAAAAAAAAGTTCAAAGGGAAATGTGAAGACAGTCCATGCCCGCAAAGGTTAGCGAAATAGAATGAGTTGGTCCATGAACAAATGAAAATGTAAGTACAAATCTGTTTAATAGCTGAAGTTAGCAACTTTGAAAAGCACTCTGATTGGAGCAAACCAAATTACTGTTTAAAGCCATCTGAAAGCTGAATTCAATGACTGATGTTTAATGAATATACTTCTCTTACTTGTTAATGAAATTGAGTCTGTAAGAATCAGAAAAAAAGAAAAAGAAAAGATGACGCTGTGTCCTCATTCACCTTATACGCCGGATCTCACACGGTGGCTTGTGGGTCCTCTCCAAAGTCACAATGACCACAAAATAGCAAAGTTTTGAACTGATTCAGGACCCATGGGCAACCAGGACCGTGGAGCTCAGGGCCTCCCGCAGCTGCAGTTTGGGGTCTTTGGCGCCCTCTGGTGCTCTGCCTGGGTATCGCTCATTTCCGTGTCCGGAGTTAGTCCAGCCCAGGCCAGTGCTTGGGGCTTCCTCCTGCGCCTACAGGGTACCTGGTGTCAGCTCCGCAGGGAGGCCAGACATAGACGGCCGGAAGCGCACCCAGGCCCAGGGAGCATGGTCTCCACGGCCCTTGCAGCCTGTGTGCGCCACTAGCGTCCACAAGGTAAATGAGGAGCAAGATGAGGGAGCTCAGTGCACAAGGCCCGGGGTTCGTGTCCACTCTTGCGAACAGTGGGTGTCCTGATACCTCTCGGCAGTGTTGTTCTAGATCTGCGAAGGCTGGGCACAGTGCCTCCTGAGCAGAAGCTGCTGATGTTTCCCTGAATGGACATCGCTCAGGAGTGAGAGCTGTGCTGTCTGATAAGTCGTTCTGGGTATCCAAGTCCTGAGTTCATGGCAACGAGAAGCTCAGAGCGACTCCCCCTCTCTCCCCAGCATGTGCAGCTGGCTCACGAGTTCGAGACCTTGGTGCTCCAGGATCCCCGCTTTGAGATCTGCATGGAGGTCACTCTGGGGCTGGTCTGCTTCCGACTCAAGGTACACGCGCCTGTCGCGGCCTCCTTGCTTTCTTTGCACGAGACAGGAGCAGGCACCACTGCAGCCCCCACTCAGACACTCTGCTGGCTGCCTGGGGGCTCTGTCTTGCCCACTCCTGTCGCTGGGACCCTCTGCAGGGCTTGGCTGCCCACAGCTCGCCAACCCCCAGTCGTCCTGGACTTGCAGCGTCAGCCCTGCCTGCGCGCTCAGGTTAGAAAAGCCAGTGTCTGGTTCTGGCCTGTGTCCCAGCAGGATCCGGGCTGAGGGGCGAAGCACGTATCGGGGCCTTCTGCTGCCTGAGCCTAGGGACCCCAGCGCTGGCGTTGCCAGGACTGCCCACCTCACCACTGTGTTCTGCACATCCCTTTAACATCTCTCATGGAAAAAGAGCCAGAGAGGAGCAGCCCTGGAGCCACACTGAGGTGGCAGTAGTGTGACAGAGCCTGCAGGCCACAGCCCAGGTCCCAGCTGGGCAGGGAGAGACTCATGTGCCCAAACTAAGAGGCAGGGGTCACCTGAGTCAATTTCAGACTCTTTCCTGATGCCTCTGACTCAGAGGTGGGGATCCGGAGGAGCGGGCTGGCTGTGTCACTGTCCTGATGTTGCCTCTCACTGTGGTGCTGCCTTCGTGAGCCACCTCCTTTCCTTTCCTTCTGCTCAGGGGTCTTGGAGTTGAGTGGCAATGAGACCCACGTGTGGAGCAGTTGGACTTGGCGGTGCCAGGCCGAGATCCTAGCAGGGCACATGGTGCAGTCTCGTGGTGTCGTGGACGCCTGGAGGGGCAGTGCCATTGATCCTGGTGTTGGCGTTGTGCCCGGCTTGCCCGCCCGCCCCCAGTAGCTGTCTCGTTTCTGTGGCTGGCGTTCTTGCAGGACTTCTGTAGTATTGACCAAGATACAGCTTACTTCACACCGAGCTGTTCACTGCGAGACTTTCAGTGCCTCTGCAGCGTGGTGCAGCCCCCCCCCCCCCGTCTGATTTCACAGCGTCTTCCCCACCCAGCGGGACCCCATCCCGTGATGTGCTGCTGCCGGGTCGGGGCCACCCACCACAACAGGTTCCAGAGCATTGTCCTCCAGACACCCATGTAAGTGGCCCCTTTGGGGCCGCTCCTTTCCCTGGGCATGACGTCAGCAGGTTAGGATCACACAGACCCCTCTGTGCCAGCCTTTGGCCTCGTGGCCCTGGCAGGAACCCAGGGCCCCTCTGGCTGGGCTCACAAGCGCTGTCCTGTGTGAACCCAGTGCTTCCAGCGTGTGGGCTTCTTCCGCGGTACTGGCAGCCATGCCTGCCAGCCATCTCCTGCTCCACAGGCCGCATGCTGCCGGCGCTTCCCCTCCCCCGACTGACTCACAAGTCCTGCCCATCCCTGGCCTCCTCAGTGTCTCCGGGGCTCTTTGTCACATCTCACGCGCAGGACTCGGCGGCTGGGGGAGGTCCTGTGTCCCTGGCCCTCTGCACCTACTCAGCTTATTTTTGTCATACTTGCTCTTTCCATCTCAAATAATTTGCCTTCTTGCCTCTAATACATGGACATTCACTTGGGCATGGCAAGCAATTTTCTCTTAAGTTGTTGTCATTTCCTGCATTATATAAATTTCAGATGTGTGCTCTCTGGTGAGATTTCTTTTTTTATTTCAGAGGTTATTTCTGATCTGAGTTCCTCTATACCTTTCTGCAGTTGTTTCTTTACTTCAGATACTATTGATTCAGACATTTCAGCTGTGTGATTCCCAATTTCTTCTTTGTTTGTGTCCTCTGTACTTGTTCTGTGTGGGCTTGGGGCCTGAGATGCATTTTCTCTGTCATTTTGCATTGCACTGATCTCTAGCCTTTGGTATAGAGCTTTGGTGCAGGTATAATCTTAGCACCTACTGAAATTCAAGTACAGATCTACTAAGTTTGAGTTCATCCAGTCGTGCCTGGCTTGGGTCTGGCTGCTGTGCTCAGCTTCTTCCTGTTGCAGCCCTTGGGAGTGAACCTGATGGGTCCTTCTGGAAAGATGTTCTGCTCCTGGATTAGCTGGGTGGTTCTGGCCCCTACCCTCTTTGCAGGGCCTTCAGCTGCAGAGTTTCACCCCAGGCCTGTATGTCAGGCCTGGGCTTGGTCTGGAGAGGTCCAGTGGGCTCAGGGGTGCACAGAAGCACTCGTGTGCTCTCAGGTAAATCTGCTCAGTAAAATTCCACTGCCTTAGGACCATCATTTCTTCACTTTTTAGTTTGTTTTTTCTTTTTTTCCTCACGTTGCCTAAGGGTCAAGGCACCCCTTTTAGTTGCATTTTTAAATTAATTTGACTGGTTCACTTTAGATACACACCATGGCCCATCCCTCCTAGCAAGTCAGCACCTGCACATGCTAGAACTTCATTCTCTTTCTCTCCTGTTCCACTCTCCCATTTTCAACCCCTATTCACTACACAGATTGGACTCAGTGATCCTCCTGTTTTCAGCCTCCCCAGTGCTGAGATTACAGGCATGTGCCATCATGCCCAGTCTCAGCTGCTGCTTCAGCAACCCTAGGGGCAGAGCCAGCACAGCGGCATGCCAGGGATTGAATCCTGGAAAGTACATTGTTGTTGTTCTTTTGTTCTGGGGATTGAACTTGGGACCTTGCACTTGCCAGGCAATCTCCCCAGTTCTCCCTCCCTATTTACAAAGACATCATTTCCATTTTTCCCTTTTTAAAAAAATGTTTCTTTTTTTCCCCTTTTCTTATTTTTTCCCCTTGTTTCATTTCATTTTGATCTTTATTCTATTTTCAGTTTTTCACAACAGAGATAATGCACACGTGTGTGCATGATTTATTTTATGTAAGAGAGGTCTCAAGAAATGTCTCAGGTTTGTCCTTCTTTATGGCTGAATAGTATTCTATGGTATTAAATCTTCTCTATTCAGCAAGTAATGAACATTTGGTCTATTTAGCCGTCACAGACTCTGCTGCTATAAAAATGGGTATGCCATAACACTGCGGTAGTCTTTTTAATTCTTTAGGGAAGATATGAAGGAGGAAGTAATTAGGTAAAACCGGGCTTTTGGTTTTTATGTTTTGAGACATCTCCACACTGATTCCTGCAGTTGTACCAGTCTGCATTCCTACCAATAGTGGGAAAGGGTTCCTTCTCTCCCATGGTTCTGCCAGCATTCGTCAATGGTTTATTTCTTGAGAGTTGTCATTCATTCTCAGTGCTGCTTTATTGTTCTCTTTTCTTTTCTTTCTTGTAGTACCAGGGATTGAACTCAGGACCCTGCGCTTGTCAGGCAAGCACTTATTCTACTGAGCTATCTCACCAGGCCCCTGTCTCAGTGTCGTTTTAATCTACATTTTCTTTTTCTGTGTGTCCAGCTCAGCTTGCCCTGGGGGCATGGCTGGCACAGCACCAGGTGCCAGAGATCGAGCCTAGGTTCCTGCACTTGCCTACATTTGCCTAAGCAGGCACTTTAGGCTGCTGAGCCCCCATAATTTTCATTTTTTGAATGACCAGTGATGTTGAATATTTTGTCATATATTTATTTGCCATATATATTTTGTCATCTGAGAAATGCCTGTTCATCTGAGAGGTCCAATTTGGATTGGGTTTTTGTTTAGGGGTATGATTTTTTGTTCTTTATGTATTTTAGATGCTAGTACTTTGAGGAATAGCTGGAAAAAATTGTTTCCCACTTTGTAAATTGTCTTTCAGTCTGTTAGTGATTTCTTCTCCTGAGCAAAAGCATTTCAATAGGAGGAAATCCCACCTGATTCTTTATACTATTTCCCGTGTGACTGGGGTTTGTTCACGCAGTCTTTGCCCACATCTGTGTCTTCAAGAGCTCTGCCTATTTTCTCCTCCAGAAGATTGAGTGTTTCTGTTTTAATAGTTAGATTGTGGCCCATTTTTATTTTATTTAGTGCATGGTGAGAAACATGGGTCTAATTTCAGTCTTTGGCATGTGGAAAGCCAGTTTTCCCTGCACCATTTCTTCCAGTAAATGGATTTGACCCTTTTGAAGGCAAGGCTGTGTTTGGAGTGGTTTCTGCAGCTTCTAATCTGTTCCATTAACCCTCAGGTCTGTCTGCTTTTATCACAGGAGCTTTGCAATATAATTTCAAGTCTAGATGGTGATGCCCTCTGGTTACCTTTGTTGCTCAGAATAGTTTTGGCTGTTTTGGTCTCTTAAGATTTCAGCTTAATTTTAGGGTTGTTTCCTCTAGTTCTGTAAGATACACTGTTGGAATTATGATTGGAATTGCATTAAATCTGTGTAACAGTTTGGAAGTAGGACTATTTTCACTATATTGGCTCCTCCTACCTGAGAGCAATGTCTGATGTCAATTTCTACCTCCTTTCCCCAGTACTGCAGTTTTCAACATAGAGGTCTTCTACATCCTTTGTTAAGATTCATTCCCAGGTATTTCATGTTTCTGGATGCTATTGTGAAGGAGTTTCTCAGTGAGTTTGTTATTTGTGTACAGGAAGGCCACTGATTTTTGTATATTGACTTTGTATCCAGCTATGCTCCTAGCAGTCTTTTACTGGATTTCTTGGGGATCTTCTATATAGAGTGTCATGTCATTTGCAAATAACGATAATTTAACTTTTTCCTTTCCTTTTGTTATTGCTTTTATTTATTTTTCCACTTCCTAATTGTTCTGGCTAAACTTTCCAGGGCTATATCGAATAAGAGTAGAGAAGTGCACATGCTTGTTTTGCTCCTGATTTTAGAATAAAAAATTTGTTTTTGTCCATTTTCTGTAATCTTGGTAGTTGGCTTATCGTAGAGGCTTTTATCAGATTGAGATAAAAGATCATCTATTCCAACTTCCTGTGGGATTTTTGTCATGACTTGGTACTGAGATTTGTTAAAAGCTTTTTGTGTACCTCTTGAGATGCTCACATTATTTTTGTCCTTGGCTCTATTGATCTTGTGTATTACATTTATTGATTTAGGTGTGTTGAACCTCTCCTGCATCCCTGGGATAAATCTCTCCTGGTCATGGTGTATAATCTTCTTGATGATTTGCTTGATAGAATTTGCCAGTATCTTATTGAGGATTTTTTTTTTTTTTTTGTCTTTTTGAGACAGGGTCTCACTATGCAGTTCAGGCTGGCCTTAAGCTCACTTTGTAGCTCAGGCTGGTCTCGAACTCACAACAATCCTCCTGCCTCAGCCTCCCGAGTGCTGGGATTACAGGCATGCGCCACCATGCCCGGCTTTATTGAGGATTTTTGCAGGTATGTTCATCAAAGAAATTAGCTTGTAGTTCTCTTTCTTAATTAAATCCTTCTTCAGTTTTGGGATCAAGGTAATGCTTGCTTCCAGAAATGAATCTGAAAGTGTTTGCTTCCCTTTCAATTGTATTGAATAGTTTAAGAAGAAGTGGTGTCAGGTCTTCTCTGCATTTAGTAGAATTCAGCAGCGAATCCATCAGGCCAGCATTTTCTTTGTTGGTAGGTTTTCAGTTACATATTTGATTTATTTGACTGATATTAGTTTATTTAGGATATTTAACATCTTTTTTATTTAGCTCTGGTAATTCATATGAACCTAGGAATTGCCCCTTTTCTTCCGCATTTTCCATTTTATTAGAATACAAGTTTTCAAAGTAGGGGTAGATGATCTTTTGGATTTCTGTGAGGTCTGTTGTGATTTCACCCTTTTCATTCCTAATTTCATGGATTTGAATCTTTTCTATCCTTTTTGCTTTATTATTGGATAAGGCTTTGTTGATTTTATTTAGTCTTTCAAAGAGCCAACTCCTTGATTCGTTGATTTTTTTGTATTGTTTTCTTAGTTTCCAATTCATTAATTTGTGCTCTGATTTCTGTTATTTCCTCTCTCATATGAGCTTTTGGATTAGGATGCTCCTTTTCCGGAAGTTTGAGGTTCAGCATTAATTTGTTTTTTCTGATGTGGGTGTTTGCTGCTGTAACCTTCCCTATTGTGTCTCATAAGTTCCAGCATGCTATATTGTCATTATTGTTAGCTATAGAAACTATACAATTTCTTCTTTAATTTCATCTGTGATGCATTGTTGTGTAGGAGGATGCTATTTAATTTCTATGCATTTATGAATTTCTAATGACCATTGGTTTCCAACTGTATTTTGTTGTGGTCTCTTTCTGTTTATTTCAAATTTCATTACACTATGGTCTGATAATATGCATGGGATAATTTCGGTTCTTTTACGTTTCCTTCAGCATGTTCTCTGAGGGAGTCTGTGGTCTGTTTTAAAGCACACCCCATGTGTAGCTAAGAAGAATGTGTATTTTGATGCTTGGTTCAGTTCTAATATTTCATTGTAGAATTTTTGTTCAGTTGACCTGTCTTTTTGTGACAGTGGGGTATTGAGTTTCCCCAACACAATTGCATTAGCACTTATTTGATTTTTCATGTCTGTCAGTATTTGTTTTATGTAGTTGTATACACTGGTGTTTGTTGCATATATATTTATGTTTTTTATCTCTTCCTTTTCGATTGTTCCCTTTACAAGGATGTAGTGACCTTGTTTGTCTTTCTTAATGATTCTTGGCTTGAAATTCATTTTCTCACTAATAGAATAATGACCCCTGATTTTTTCTGGGTTCCTGTTACATGGAGTACTGTTTTCCATCCTTCGACTCGCAGTCTATGAATTTCTTTTTTAATTTGATGTGTTTCTTGTGTGCAGCATATTGTTGGATCTTGCTTCTTGATCCTTCTGCCAGTCTATGTCTTTTGCTTATTGAATTGAGACTGTTAACATTGACAGTTACAACTGATGCATATTGATTTATCCTTGTGAGGCTATTTTCCTGTTGTTGGTACCCTTTCTCTTTTTCCCTCCTATGTTGAATTGTTGGCCTTGCCAGGTGAATTCCTCCTGTGGGATTTTATAGCATTTTAGTCCTTGTTATTTCTTTCTAGAATGTCCTGAAGAACATTTTGGAGGACTGGTTTGGTGGTCGTACATTTCATCACGTGTTCTTTTTCATGGAAGCATTTTATTTCTACATTAGTTTTGAAAGATAGATGTGAAGAGTGCATCAATCTGAGTTGGAGATTGTTTTCCATTGGAAATTGAAATGCTTCACTCCAAGGTCTCCTTGACTTGAGGTTTTGTGCTTAGAAATCTGTGACTCTAAGCACGAAGCCTCAAGCAGAAGAGCCCTGGTGGGCTTTTCTTTATAGGTGATTTGTTTCTTTTCCCTAACAGTTCTGAAGATTCTATTCTTGTATTGACTTTCTGGAGTCTTGATTGTGATCTACCTGGCTGTAGGTGATTTGTTGCTTCGCTTTGCCGCAGTTCACCAGTGTTCTATATATCTCATTAATGGCATGTCAAATTCTTTTTCCCCACCAGGGAAGTTTTCTGCCACGATAGCTGTGAAGAGTTTTGTAAAGTTATTTGTACCATCTGTTGCTTTTTCATTGGCTCCAACCAAGCATGTGTTATTCTTGTTTGCCTCTTCTGGGAGCTGCCAGATTGATTTCTCATGGTTCCTTTCTGTTTTTAAGGAATGTTTCTTTTCATGATTGCTAATCATAATCCTGTATTTTGTATCTGAGATCCTGTCCTCCCATTTATGTTTAAGGGAATTTTTATACTCTTGGAAATCTACTTGAATCTGCCTTGCTGATTTCAGTTCTTTCATATTCTGAGCATTCACGGTTCTCATACTTTTTTTTTTTTTTTTTTTTTTTTTTTAACCATGAATTGAACTCAGATCCTTGTTCTGACCAGGGAAGCGCTTGTGCCACTGAGCCATCTGAAATTTTTTTTCATACTTTTCTTAAGCTCCTCTGTTTTTTCTTTCTTTCTGTCTGTTTCTGCTCTGGTATCACTGAACATGGTTTTCATTGTGGACATCATTTCTGAAGTTTATCTGAGGAATTATTTCTGATTTGGTTTTTTTCCCAGAGCCTCTGTCAAGTGCTTTAATGTTTCCACTTCAGAAAGGCCAAGTGAGTGGCCTTTGGATTGTCCCATCTCACTGCCCCCTGGTTTGTCTTTGGTGCAGGAGATGTCTGAAGTTGTATTCTATTTAATTGTCTGTTCTCTTTCTTTCTTTCTTTCTTTCTTTCTTTCTTTCTTTCTTTTTTTTTTTTTTTTTAACCGGGAATCGAACTCAGGCCCTTGCGCTTGCCAGGGAAGCACTTATCCCACTGAGCCATCTCCCAGTTCATGTCTGTTCTTTTTCTTTTCTTTTTTTTTCGTTTAATTCCTGAGGTGCTGTTTGTAAATTCCCCATGGTGGGTGGCTTTACTGCTAGTGTTTAGAACACGTAGGAAATGACTGCTTCTCTGACACCGTGTCTTTCAGGAAGAACTGATTTTTGGGCTTTAGTCGGTTGCAAGATCCTACCTCTCCAAGTTGTCGGGGATGAGAAGGCGCTGCCTGTTGGCCCAGCCCCTTGTTCTTTGGTCTCGTGCCACCATATTTTCTGTGAACCTCAGTCAATCTCAGTCTTGGAATACAGGAGAAATAGCTGCTTAGAACAGTTATTTCACTTTTGGCTAAAGTGGTGCATCAGCAATAGCACTAGCAGCAGTTACAGCCTGGAAAACGACGAGCTGGGATAACTACTAATTTGCCACCTTTAACCACAGGAACTAGATATATAACAATATGTTATGTATGTGTTTGTAGCTATATAACAAATTCTAGAGCAGATCAGGTAATTATGCACAGTAGATAAGTCTTAAGGGTGTCAGTTTTACCCCTTGGGTTAGAATTTGAAGGACTGCAGGAAAAAACAGACAGGTAGAAGAAGATGAAAAGATTCTAAGTAAGGCTGGAGGACAAAGGGGGATCACACTAACTATGAGAACATGGTGCAGGATAAAAAGAGGTGCAAAACAAAACAGCAACCATAAGGAGGGTGGTGACTGTATTCACACTCTTAGAAAAACAAGGTCAAACAATGAAGGAGAGAAAAACAACACTAAAAAAAAAAAACAAAAAAGGCAGCCCATCATGATAACAGCAATAGCAGCAGCAGCAGCAGTCACAACAACAAAACAACAGAAAAAGTCCACTTTCGGGTTTGTCTCTGATCTCACTAGTAGACAGTGAATGCGTAGAGACAGAGTCTCAATCCATGCTAATCTGTGCCAAGAAGCTAGTGGTAGGTTTTTGGTGGGGTGATGGGTAATATCAGCGAGCCTGAACCTTCCGGATAAGACCAGACTTCTTCAGCCTGCAGCTGTCAGCACGCCTTCCTTGGGCCTGAGCCTGCTAGATGGAGTCAGCAGCTGCTCGGGGTTCGGGGCTCAGCGGGCCCCTCTCCAAGATGGCTCCTGGCCGGTGACCCTCTCACGTGGGATGACGGAGCTCTCTCCACCAGCTAGTGCAGCCCTTCGTGTCCACTGCTCCCCTTCACTGCTGTGCCTTTCCGTGGAGGACTCTGGGGTCACCAGCAGTTGCCAAGGGTCTGAAGGTTTGGATTGCTCCTCTTGTGCAGTTAGTCCTCTGTCAGAGAGAAGGTGCCACCCTTCCTCTTTGTTGAACTTTCTCCCTTCACTCTCTGTGGCCTCAGTTTGCAAGTCTTGGTCCAGGGTAACCTCTTCTGTCCTTCTTGTATTCCAGCGTCTGGATGGCGACACGCAGAGAGGCTGGCTCTCCTGCCCTCCCCTCTGCCAGCGTGGTCTAATTTCACCCATTCCTAATTGCAGGAACTTGGGTCTTTCCTTTCCTTTAAGAAAATAAGTTTGGCTAAGAGTTCATTAATTTTATTTAATCTTTCAAAAAACCAGCTCTTTGATTTATTCACTCTTTGTATTGTTTTGATATTCTGAATTACATCGCTTTCTTCTATGATCTTGTTAACTTCCTCCCTGCATGAGCTTTTGGCTTGATGTGGCCTTCTTCTAGAAGTTTGAGCTTCAACATTAAGTTGTGCTTTTGAGCTTGTTGTGTTTTCTAGGTGTGAGAGTTCACCACTATGAATTTCCCTCATAGGACTACTTTCATTGCATCCCCTCAGTTCCTGTGTGTTATACTGGCATTATCATTCAGTTGTAGATACTGTTTAATTTCTTTAATTTTATCTGTGATCCATTGGTTATTCAGGAGGATGCTATTTTATTTTCATATGTTTTTGGAGTTTCTGTGTTTTTTGCCAGTGATTTCCAATTTAATTGCACTTTGATATGATAATATGCATGAAATAATTTCAGTTCTGTGTATTTACTTCAGGATGTTCTATGGGTTAGTGGGCAGTCAGTTTTGGAGAATGTCCATGTGCAGCTCAGAAGAATGTGGATTCTGCTTTGGGATGGAACAGTATGTAGAGATCTGCTTTGTCCATATGCTCACAAATTTGATTCAGATCCTCTCTCTCTCTCTTTCTCTCTCTCTGTGTGTGTGTGTGTGCAGTCCATCTGTCTATTTGTGGCAGTGGGAAGTTAAAGTTTCCGGTTGGAACTGTGTTTGTTCTTATTTGATTTTTCCTGCTTATTACTATTTGTTTAGCCCAGTTGGGTGTCCTGGTGTTTGATGCATTTAAGATTGTTATTTCTTGTCCTCAGAGCTGTCTCTTAATAAGTATGTAAGGAACTGCTTTCTCTCTTGATCAGTTTTGCCTTGAAGAACTTTGTCTGCAAATAGAATAGCTACCACTGCTTTTTTGTCCAGGTTCCTGTTACAAGAAGTATTATTTTCTATTCTTTGACTTCTGTCTATGAATTTCTTCTTGAGAAAAATGTTTTTCTTATGCACAGCATATTGCAGGATCTTGTTTCTTGATCCATTCTGCCAGTTTGTCTCTTTTGATTGGAGAACTGAGGCCATTTGCATTGATGTTTGTCATATTATTTTCTCATTGTTGGTTCCCTGCCTTTCCCCTCTGTTTAATTGCTTGCCCTAACTGATGGCTTCTTTCTCTTTCTGTTCTTGGAGTTGGGGGCTTCATCATCTCTTTCTAAAATCTTCTTCATTACATGTTGGAGAGACGGTTTGGTGTTCATAAATTTCTGCATTTTTGTCATGAAAGTATTTTATTTCTCCATTGAAGAAAGATAGCTTTGCAAGGTGCATCACTCTGGGTTAGACGTTGTTTTCTTTCAGAAATATAGAGATTCCAAATGCTCCAAAACTTAAGGGTTTGCTTTGAGAAGTCTGATGTGAATCTGATGGGCTTTCCTTTATAGGCAACTTGGTTTTCTTTTCTTTAATAGCTTTAAGTATTCTGGTCTTGTGCTAAATTTCTGGAATTGTGTCTATTGCATGCCTTGATGAAGATTTATTTTGTTTGTGGCTAATCGGAATTCTTTCCCACACATCAGTGGTTTTCTGCCACTAGCCCTGCTAGCAGGTTTTGCATGTGCTTGTGTTGCCCCCTGCCTCCTGTCAGCTCACTGCTCTTTTTTACGTTGCTTTGTAGCTTCTGGTGACCTTTCATGATCTTTCACTTTCTTTCTGTGATCACTAACAACACCGTTGTCTAGATCTGATCTTCTTTCCTCACCTTAGTTCAATCCACTGTGAGTACTTTCAGTGGAATTTTTTACCTCTTGCATGCCCATTTGAATTGGGCTTGTGGATTCCACGTCTTCTGTCTGTGGGGCACTCATGCGTTCCGTCATTTTATAAATTCCCCTTGCTCTGTATCTGCCCTAATTCTCCAAGCAAGGCCTTCCCTTTGGTCATCATCTCTTTTTTACCAGACAGATCATATCGATGGCTTTCTCTGTGTCCTCCCTCTTCAGCGTCTTTACTTCTGCTGCTACCATTTCAGAACACTTAGGTGCATGGCTCCTGATTTCCTCCTCTGGTCCCTCGGACTTTTCCAGGGTTGGCTGATGGTCTGGGATTGCATTTTGCTTCTATGTCTTATTCTTTTCTAGTGTTTAATTCACTTTCTGTGTTGATACTTTTAAATTTCCCATGGTAGATAGCGGTAGCACCAGTACTGAGGCTTCCTAGCAAATGTGTATTCCGCAGAGACGTCTACAGCTGGCCCTTAGCCTTTGTGTCTGTCTCAGCGTCCCATCGTCCCAATTTATTAGGGTTGATAAGTTGCTGTCTGGCTTAGTACCCAGGCCTTTGGTATTGGGCCCTGGTGCTGGTTTTCACCCTAGTGTGATTATACACAGGAGACCCTGAACACCTTGTAGGCCCTTCCCTACTGATTGCAACAGGTACAGCATGTTGGCTAATGTGGTACAATCAGCAATAGCAACAGTGTCAAGCACCATCTAGAAACTGACAAGTTCTGGTAAGCATTAACTTTGGCAACTTTAACTGTAGGAGCGAGGTCTACAATTACATTACAAAATCCAACACAAGCCAGGAACTTGCATGCACTGAGTTGCCCCCAGTGAAGTACTTTACCATGTCGTGTGGGGAGGGTTTAAGAGACACAGGGGGCAAAACAGAGATAAATGAAAAGAACTATAGTAGGAGCAAGGCTGAAGGTGAAGGTTGATCACCCAAGCTTTGGGACATTAGAGAGGAGAATGGGAGGGAAAGAATGTAAGGGAAAGTAAAAGAATACCAAGGTGAACAGAAAGGACAGAAACATTGTTCACTCACACGAAAATACCAAAATATCAAGAAAAATAGTTGGGGTGCAAGAGGAAAAAGACAAACAAAACAAAACAAAACAAAACAAACAATATAAGTAAAAACCTAGACACTCCCCTGGAAAGCCTGGCAGAAACAGAGAATGAAACAAAAGAAAACAAAACAGCGCAAAATGACAATTCCTCTGGCTCCATGGTTCTGTGATAGCATCCAAGTCAGGATCCAAATCTGAGGGCTGGCCAAATAGCTCAGGGGATTAAAACACCTGTAAGCAGGTGCAGGGGCTGGGGTTCAGTCCCTGAGCCTGCCATGCGAGCCCCTCCCTTGGGACACCCTGAGAGGGCAATTGAGACTGGGCATGGTGGTGTGTACCTGTAACCCCAGCACTTGGGAGGCTATAAACAGGTGGATCACTATGAGTAGTCTGAACTAGCAGTGAGACCCTGAACACCCTGTAGACCCTTCCCTAAAATCCAGAAAAAAAAATCCAGATCTGACCAGGAAACCCCACCAAGTCTCCAGTAGGGTTTGTGCTGGCTACAGTGCAGATCTTGGCCTCCAGACCTGGAGGCCTGTGCCCAAGAGTTCAGCCAGCAGCTTTCACTGTGCCCCTGCATGGCCCACCCAGTTATTCACCCTGTTTGTGTCTGCATCACTCCCTGTTGCTGTGCTGCCCAAGGCAGAGATAGCCTGAGGATGCTCTCAGTAAACAGAGGCAGTTGGCCTCTCCCAGCCCAGGCATGGCCTCCTGCCCCACTTATAGGGATACATAGTACAGGGGAGTGCTGGCGGCCTGCTGTCTGGTTCTGCAACTGTGGAATTAGCCTAAGGCTGCTCTGCCTGAATTCTCTAGCAGAGGAGTGCTGATGCCCTTAGGCAGCTTAAGGGTGCTTGAATCCCACATCCTCATCCCTTCCTCATCCTGCTGATTGCAGGGCAGGAAGGGTTCTGCAGTGTCACTCACTGCCTTCACCACTTCTGTGGTCTGTCAATAGAGGTACTTGACAAAAAAAACCCACCACCACCACCACCACCAAAAAAACAGTGGCGGCCCGTGGGGCAGGGAGGGGCTTCCTGGTCACTTGCCTGTATGTTCTGGTGAAATTCTATGCCAGGCTCCAGTGTTCTCTGTGGAGGAAGGCCAGAGAGGCAGGGCACTTTATAGCCCAGCCCTCTCTAGTGTGGTTGGAGTCTGTCACTCTGTCGCAGGCCATCAGATTTTTGGGGGACTTCCCAGAGTGTCCATTCCTGCTCTACACACAGGGAACCATGCAGGCTGGTTCACTGTTTGGCAAAGTGCTCTGTCTGTGCTTTGTTTAATCGACAAATCTCTTATTCAGAATGATTTTGAAATCAGGATGAATTCCCTGCCTTTCTTTCATTACCTGTGTTTTCAGTTGGCTTGCTGCATAGCTGCCGTGTGGCCCTTCGTCTATCGAGCCATGTTTCATCTTTTTCCTTGCCTTGTTTTCCACCCTTCTCCTTGCCAAGGCCCGATTCATCCAGACCTGGTGTGCATGCAGACAGTTTGCAGATTGCCTGTGACTGTGCCGTGGTGTGCTAGGCAACTTGGAGCTGGGCTGAGACCCACAGCTAGAGCCCAGGAGGAGTTGCCCAGCTCAAAGCCATTTCCAGCACCCTGCCCCACAGCCTGATTGCTTCTGTCTTCACCTGAAGAGTAGGCCAGAGGAATGGGACAGCCCTGCAGGGGTTTCAGAGAGGTCTATATGCATGTAGCCCCTCCCTGCTTTGAACCCCACTTTATGGTCAGTGGATAGGACGTGGCTTCATAGAATGCGACAGGAAGGGGTGTGGACGGAGTAGAGAAAAGAGGACCAGGGCCAGGCTCCCTGGGCAAGGCAAGCAGAGTGGGGACACATGGCTTCCCATGCACTGCTTGGTACAGAGCTGTCATTCCTGGACCTATGGGGGCATGGCGGGACCTGGGGCCTCTGTCCTGGGCTAGTGAGTTACTCTGTGCCAGAGGGACCGTCCTTGGTCAGTGGATGCCCTCCTGGGTTCTGACAGCAGCTTGACTTGTCTGCTTCCTCTGCACTGTTGGTGAGGCTGTCCTGTCAGGGGTGGAGACCCCAGTCACATAGCTTGAGCACACTCACTTGTGCAAGGCATCTAGTCTTGGAGCTCGAAAGGACCACCTCTTGAGAGCACGTTGGAACAGGGACAAATGGTCTTGCAGAGAGGGGGAGGGGCCTTTTGGGCCGTGTCACTATTACTGCTGGATGGATGTATTTATCTCCCAGATGAAGGCACGCAGGGGCCTTTTCTTTCTGTATCTGTCTTGCCAGCCTTTGGCTGAGATCATGGTATGGGAAGGGTTAATGCTTTAAGATGTCAGAGGGCTGAGCACAGTCTCTCTCTTTCAATCCCTCCAGGGCTCCAACCAGATGAATGAAACGCTTCTGAAGAGAATAAACAGCGCCAGGAAGATCCACCTGGTCCCATGCCACCTCCGCGACAAGTTTGTGCTGCGCTTCGCCATCTGCTCCCGCCAGGTCGAGTCTGCCCACGTGCAGCGGGCCTGGCAGCACATCCAAGAGCTGGCGGGCGAGGTGCTGAGGCGGACAGGCCTGACAGCCATGCCGTGAGGTGAGGGCGAGTGCTGCCCAGGCAGGCGTCCCGGCCCTCACCTGCCCTGGCTCTGACCCTTAGCCCAGGGACTGCATTCCACCCAGAGTGTGAAAGCCTCATGATGTTCCACAGAAGGAAAGCAAATGCTACTGTTAATGATTCCTTGAAAACTAAGATTTGTACTTTTTATTGTCTGATATGAGACTGTCAGGCCATAATGTTGGCCCTTGCATCTCCCCAAGTGGCATTAAGGCAGCTCTCTGTCCCCAAGAGCTTCTATGGTAAACTGGTGAGCTTTAGATACAAGGACACGGTAAGATGGGAGGTTCATGAGGCGAGTAACTCCGTGCTCCAACACGACAGTGTATGAGACGAGCCTGCTAGATGCCTGCCTGGGAGGGCTGGGCCCTGCCAGCGCAGGCCCGTGAGCAGCACACGGCGTCCTCAGACGTCCATGAGCAGGAAGCATTTTTAAAGTATGTATGTGGGCGCTGAAAGGATCAGCTGCACAGGCCTTTCAGGTTAATATGGACGTGTCATTGCACTGGCGTTCCATGTCTGTCGTGTTTGGCTCCCGCTTGGGGCAGTGGGCGGTGGGCATCTCTGTGACCTTCCCCATGAAGTTCTGCTTCTCTACCTCTCTTCTTCACCTCCTTGCTGTCTTTGATTACAGCCTATAGAGGATGCAGCATCTAATGTGTAACTTGTGCGCACGCAGCTTTATCTTCTTTGCTCCCAATTCCAACAACAAATACCTGAAATATTATAGTGCTAAAAACATCAAGTTTAGAGTTGGATTTCATCATGTGAGTGGCTCTGGTACCCTCAGAAAAGTGGGGCCAAGGCAGCTATCTCCCCAGTGGAAACATGCCAAGGAATACAGTAAGAACCCTCCTCTGCTCCTAAACCGAGACCTCTGCTCCAAAACAACTCAGAGACTCATCTTGAGCATCTCTGGAAGGTGTCAGGGAAGGGCTCATATTTTGAAGAATTTGATTGCTCTAAGTATAAGAAATACATATAAAACAAAAGCAATTAAGCAGACACTCCTAATGAACATACCAGGTATCTAATAAGATTGTCTCATGTACGGATCTTATTTCCAGGCACCCAGAATAATATACAAAACAGTGGCTCTGGAAAATGTTCAGAAACAAGCAGGTTTCTTATAGAAACCATAGTTCCTCCAGGGCCTTTATACTTGCTGCAGATTCAAAAGAAACACTGGGCTTCAATATTCTTAAAAGTGGGACTGGGGAGATAGCTCAGCAGTCTGAGCACCTGCCTAGCAAGTACAAAGACCTGGATTTGATCCCGGTACCACGTGTTGTGCCGGCCTCATCTGAGCCGACACTGAAGCCAGGTGTGGTGGTGCACGCCTTGTAATCCCAGCTCTAGGGAGGCTTGAGACAGGAGGATCACTCTGAGTCTGAGCTGTGTAGCAAGATCCTATACCAAATAAATAAATGAAAGATAATAAGTAAATAAGGCATTCTTAAAAGTAGGTAGGACACCATATAAATTACAGTACAAGTATATTCTGATCAGATTAGCTGAATGAGAAGCCCTGATTTTATTCTTGTGCTTATGTGAGGTTGTCATATCATGTACACATGGTCACAATTTTGAGCAAAAGTGGAAACTGTTCCTATTTTAGAAAGGGGAAGAAATTAGGCAGAGATTCTAGTTGCTATGGATACAATTTATCATTAGAGATGCGAGTGAGGCAACAGTGACTCCAGTCTTCCAGTTCCAACTGTGTGACCTTGGACCTTTGCCTCTGTTATACTGGAGAAATAGTCTGTTCCTTGACTATATACAAAGAAAAAGTACACAAAATTGTTGTACTTTATGTTTGGAATGGAGCTACACATTCATGCTGTTTTTCTCCCTGTAGGGACTGAAAGCTGAGAGAAAGTTTATCTGTTAACCAAAATGAGAAGAAAGTAAACCCTGCACCTGCTCCATGGAACTCAGCCTGTTCGTGCCCTTGTGTCTGTCTCTAGAATTAACCAGACTTGTGGTCGTCTTCCTCTGTATCTGATCAATGAAAAATGTCTACTGTACATTTAGTTCATCCAAGTGGTAGAATTTAATTCACTGTCTGGCTGTGATATTTGCTGATTACAAGTCATATCCTATCTCCTACTGAAGGAGACAGTGAGGTGTTCACGCTCATGAAGCCATCAGTGATAGCAGAAAAGGCTCAGTGAAGTGCTTGCTAGGGCTGTCTGTGATCATGACCCGAGGTTTGTGCCTGCGGTGTTCCAATCGTCCTGTCTCATGAATGAATGCTTAATAAACAGCTGAAGTGCTCTGCTAATCGTGTAAGGTGATCATCTTGTTCTACCCTCCGTCACACTGCTTTGTTGTGCTGCGGGCTTTCTCTTTCAGAGGCCAGATATGCCACGCGTAGATAATTTTAAGTGGTGTTTATTCCATGTTCACTGAGAGCCGACCATAGGTCATGCACCATTCCAGACACATACATAACAACACAGAAGTTTTACATGGGGACGACTTCAACCAGTTCATAACCAAGAGACATCCTGGATCCAAGCGATGAGCTCCCATTCTTCTGTGATGTTCTGACTTCCGGAGCCTTTGTTTCCCTGTGTAGCAAACCCATCATAACCAATAAGTAACAGAAGGGTTTTCCTATAAACATCAACTTCAAGGCAGGGTGGTACACAGATGCCCTCTATCTCTCTTTGGAGTCATTTTCCTTTCAGCAATATACCTGTTTTTATCCCAACATTACCTACTTCTAGCAGAGACTCAGTGGTCATTAGTAGGCATTTGAATTTTAAAGACCTCCAATATATATATGTAAATGTAATTGAATGATAGGATGTTATTCAGAAATCCAGAACCATTGCACATGCATAGTTCCCCCATCATATTTGGTCAGGATAACTGGTCTCCAATGAATCAAACCCGACTTCTGTCACAGCGTGAGAACCTGGGACGGTCCATCGGCATGCACAGGGCCTCTGCACAGAACCACTGGAATGGGGACTCATGCCTCTGTCCTGAGGCTGGGCTGACTAAATCTTAAGATGAGATTGTTTTGCACTTGGGGTGCCCTTGTGCCCTGTTGCTGGGAGGCTCCAGGTTGAGCCACCGAGGTCGCCACTACCAGCCCTCAGCTGTTTTGGAGCGGCTCTGTCCTGCCTGTTCAGAGGTAGTTTGGGAAGATGGCGGAGGAGTCAGAGGCAGGACAGTGGGCTGCAGGTGGCACTCGGGCTGCTGTAGGCAGAGGTTAGCTGGGACACTCCTCTCAGAACTGGTCTGATCTCTTGGAGGCAGAGCCTAAGGCTTCAGTGTACATGCAGTTTGATGCAGTCCCAGCACAGATATGCCTGCACGACTCCCAGCTCACTTCCAGGCCATCCAGCTCTCATGGTGTATGTCCAAAGTGGCCCGGGGACCCTACCGCTCCTAGCCCTAGAGACTGCAAGTAGGGCTTCCTCCCAGCTTCTGCAACAAAAACCCACTCACAGCACTTCCTCTGAACCAGGCATTATTGAGCTTGATTTAAAATACGAACACATTGAAATTCCCAGAGGTAGGTGCTGCCATTTTCCTGTTTTACACGTGCACACCACAAGGCTTGACAGCTTTCACCACCTGCCCCAAATCTGCGGCTGAGTGGGGACTGCAGCCCAGACTGGCTCTAGAACTAACCCTCTCATCCATTACACTGCATTGCCCAATATTGTGTGATCCCAGAGGTGGTGCTTTTGGGAGCTGATTAGAGCAAGGCTTAAATTTTAGGAACAGAGGTTATGAGCATAATATATTTATTGAAGGAAAGAAAGCTCCTGTTGGAGAGGGATGGGAGGGGGTGCCCAAGCAGGTTGTCCCCATGAAACTGTCTCTTCCAGGGACTTTTATAGAGGAAAGCCATGCAATGAAGCGGGTCTAAGGTGGTGGAGAAGACATGGGAACTTGCTTAGGTGGGCATGAGATAGACAAAACTGGTGAGCCAATGAGATTACAAGCACCATTGCTCAGGTAAAATTGATTAAATCCAGTACCAAATGGGGAATTGAGTCCAAGCGGGCATGAATATGAAGACAGGGTTGCTTCCTGTTGGGAGTAGGGCTAGTAACTCATTTGGGCTTTTTCGGGGAGATTGATACCTATTTAGAATATCAAGCCTTGGGTCAGGGAGATAGCTCAGTGGAATAAGTGCTTGCCTGGCAAGTGCAAGATCCTCAGTTTAATCCTTGGTACCACAAAAAATAAAATAGCCCAAATATTTATTTGGGCTGGCCAAATACCTCAGCAGGTTGAAGCGCCTGCAAGCAGGCTCAGGGGCCAGGGTTTGATCACCTTGCCTGCCGTGCCAGTCCTGCCCCTGGGGCACGCTGAGACTGCGAATGAGACTGGCGTGACGGTGCACACGTGCAATCCCAGTTCTTGGGAGGCTGTAAACAAGCTGATCACTACGAGTCTGATCTAGTATTAAGACCCTGAACACCCTGTAGACCATTCCCCCACACATCAAAAATAGAGTATCAATCCCTGATGCCCATCCCTGGGGAAGTATCTTGTTTCCTCTTTTGTCTTGGTCTTGAGGTGTGGTCCCTATGGAAGTGTCCATCTCTTCCAAGTTGCAGTCACCTTGTCTTCCATCTTGTCTCTTTAAAGGCCTGCCCTGTTTGACTGCCTATAATATTTCTAATCCAGCTGCCGACCACCAGCATCACCCTTGGCGTCTGTAACCCCGCACTGGCGAAGCTGGTGGGGGGGGGTTCATCAACTGGAGCTCCCTGGCGAGAAGGTCTCAAAATAAAGGAGGGAGCTGGGGCGTGGATCTGTGCAAAGCCCTGGGCCTAATCAGTACGACTGAAAGAATTTACTAAACCCACTGCATCCGAACAACTACCAAAACGGCCACCATCTCACGTACGCACGTACGTACGCAAGCACGCACGCACGCACGCGCGCGCGACTCGGAGCCGAGAGCTTACGCCGCGCATGCGCACCTCACTCACTGCGCAGGCGCGCATCGCACCGCGCGCTTTTCGGAGTCCTTGGCCGCCGGGCTGCTGTGAGTTGGAGGTGGTGACAGGGCGGGTCTGGGCGCCGCTGGCCGCGCGGGGCGGGCCTGGGCGCAAGGCGGCTCGGCTCCGGGGGAGCCTCTACGCCGTGGGCCGGGGGTCTGTTGCGACGCCCCCTGGTGTGTTTCCTTTGGCTTGTGTGGCGGCGAGGGCCCGCCCGCGCGCCGTGCTGAGGGGTCCGGGCCGTCGCCCTGTGCGTTTCCAGCCTCTTAGGGCGGAGCTAGCTCCGGGCATGGCACGCCCAGGGCAGGCCGCTCACCCGGGTCCAAAAACCCGCAACTCGCGGCCGCGGAAACCCCGGAGCCCCGGCGCGACATCGCAGTGACGTGCCCGCGCTGTGGAACTTCTTTCCCCGCACGAAAGTGTCCACGTGTGGGTACAGCTACCCCAAAGGCGACTTGTTAGGGAGGGGACTCGCGGTCCGACCTTGGCTGGGATGTGCAGACAGACGCGGCTCGTCCGTGCTCCGCGTCGAGCCGCTGCGCGGTCCCTGAGGTGGGACCGGCTGAGTTTCTAAAGGAAGAAGCTCCGATGCTTTCCTGGGGGCTCTTGCGGTGTTGACGGCAGAGGACATTTCTCGGAGGGGACAGGGTTTCGAGTGCTTTGAGACCTCTGCCACCGAGCAATCTTATCGCCCTCCACAGGTGACGAAGGCAGGACTGAGGTCTGGCCAGCGTCGCGCCCCTCAGGCAGGCAGGCGGGACAGCCCGGGTCTGAACGCTGGTCACAGGCCCTGCGCTCTCAGTCCTGTGCTTTTTGCCTGTGGACAGTGGTTTCTGGCACGCGGTAGGAGCCCAATCAGGTTGTCGTGGAAAGCAGATCTTGCTTCCAGTTACCCAATTGGGAAGCCAACTCTAACTCACTCACTCTTTTCTTCTTTCTTTTGTTTTCCTTTTCTTTCTTTCTTTCTTTCTTTCTTTCTTTCTTTCTTTCGTTCGTTCGTTCGTTCGTTCGTTCGTTCGTCTTCTTTCCATTTTAGGTAAGGGTCTTTAGGATGTTCAGGAACTCACTACTAGATCTGACTATGGACTTGGGAGGTTTCAGCCTCCCAAGAGCTAGGATTACAGGCGCATGCTACCATGCCCAGTCTCAATTGCCATCTCAGTGCCCCCTGAGAGCGGGGCCAGCAGGGCAGGCTGAGGGATCAAACCTGGCCCCTGCACTTGCTTGCAGGCGCTTCAGTCCACTGAGCTATTTGGCCGGCCCTCTATTCTTAAAATAATTAGAAATTTCTGAAAATAAAGACAGGAGGGGTTTTATGTCAGTGCTTCTTAACTATAGCTTTTAGGCCATAAAGGTTACATGGA
Organism: Ctenomys sociabilis; assembly: GCA_004027165.1. Classification (NCBI taxonomy): domain Eukaryota; kingdom Metazoa; phylum Chordata; class Mammalia; order Rodentia; family Ctenomyidae; genus Ctenomys; species Ctenomys sociabilis. The sequence continues at coordinate 47,266 of PVKA01003026.1, forward strand.
CTTGGAGATAGTAATGAGGACAGCAGATGTGTCACTGAGCAGTGATGGCCAGCTTTTGCTGTCTGCATCCATAGCTGTTGGGGAAGCAACTGGATTGAAAGGAAGAAGTCAGACTTGGCAGATGAGTGTTGAGGCAGGTGACAGTGAGAGGGAGAATGGAGGTTCCTAGGAGTGGGGATTGGATCTGTGAGCTGTCACAGAAAAATCCCAGGGTTGCAGATTGGAAAGGAATGAAACCATGAAGAGGAAGAGATGACTGCAGTGGTTGTGGAGATTTTGATTTTTTTTCCATAATTTTATTGAAGAACAAATAGCAATGAGACAGTTTCAAATCAAATTAGTAGGACAGATTCAATAATTAATACCCTACATATTGTTTTCTTGGTGGTTATTTGTTGTATAAGATGCAGACATGATATTCTACTTACACTATTAGAGCAGATACCTTTATTCATTGAATTAAGAGAATGTAGCTGTATACCTTTTTTTTTTTTTTCAAAGCTTACTTATAGGATAGTTTCAGTAATTAATACTTTTTACATTGTTATCTTCTTAGTGGTTATCCATAGTATAAGAATCGGACAGGATATCCTGTCCAAACACTATTAGTTCAAATCTTTCTTCTCATAGAATTACACACAAGTAGCTGCATATTTATCCTAACTGCTCTGTATATACAAATACAGAATGGTCCTTTGTATCCCCCTTTTTGCAGTCCTGTCAGAGATGGGTATCTATTTCCTGGTTATTGGTGTTTTGTTTTCTGGTTCCACGATTGTATGATGGACATTGAGAGTTAAAATGATGCAGTGAGGTGTACGATGAGCTGTACATATGCGTTCTGACTGTAGGCTTTGTAGCATTAGAAAGACTACAGTCTCATTGGGTGCTTTTATTTTTATTAAAGATTTATGAACTTATGACGCTCTTCCTGTAATATGACAAATTCTCTGCAAAGCATTGTTGGAGAAGCAAAGCTTTATTAAACATGGCACTTCTATGAAAATGACTTGAATATTCTAGATAATTTGAAAGGTAAATTTAAAATGTACAAGTTCTTTACTTTTTTTATTTCGGTCCTCTTAGGAAACTAATTATAGATTTTTCTTGTGAATACATAGGTGGATTCTACACGTGCAATATCATGATACATTCATAATTGTTAAAACACGAGCATGCTTATGGAAATAACTTGAGAGAGATCTACAGTAAAAACATTTTACTAGTCAGTTATTTGGCTGTTGCTGTTTTATGTGCCATAACAATTGCGTGTTCATTTTATGTGACATTGTGGGAGATTCTGTGGCTTGTTATCTTAAGTGCTTATGCATGAATAAGACACTAAAAACATTAACTAGAGTTCATCTTTATGGTCCTTATCCCTTAGTCTGTGACCTTTGGCAGCAGCATTAAGAAACACTGGGTACCTGGTGCACTGCACAGTGCTTGGAATGAAACTGTGTGTTTGACCTCTGGCTCCATTGACAAGCAGCTGTGTGGTCTTTGGTGAGTTTCTTAACTGAGCTGCAGTTTCTGCATTTGTACGCTGGCTGGGAACATTAGTTATTCCCAGACTGTGTTCACATTCATGGCCTGACTTGATTCTCATAATGCTGCTTCTTCACTTGGCAGATAAGGAGATTGCAGGCCCAGAGCAAAAGTCTTGCTTAGGGTTTTTTCATTTGATTTTTCCTAGAGCCTGGACATAATGCCTGGTTTATTCTGTACACTCATATTTCCACTATACTCCCATAAGCACTGCCTTTTGTTTGGTGCTTAATTTTAAATCCTTTCCGTGTAAGCCTTTTGAATTTTCTCTGTCAGGAAAATTATTGTAGTTCATAAAAATCACTACTAAGCCTTTAATCTTAAAGACTTTCTATCAGTTTATCTATATTTTGAGAGTTCATATTGCAGGACTTTCACTTTTTTGGATATGTTAAAGTCTTTGTAGTTGCTATAAGCATAGTTTATTTTAATTTTAAAAAATTCCTGGGATAGGGGACCAAAGTTAAAGAAAACTTTACATTTTGACTTTATATGTCTTTGTTTTGTTGGAACTAGGGATTGAACTCAGGCCCTTGTGCTTGCCAGGGAAGTGCTTACTGTACAGAACCATCATCCTGGCCCCCTATATCTATATATCTTGACAAGCGCTATATTACTTATGTATTAATTCACTTGGTTTTGTGATGTCAACATTCATATATCTAATAGCAATTGCTTTTTTCTCTTTTCAGTGTTTTAACATATTGATTTTTGTTTTTTTTTTTTTTAATCTTGTTGACCAGAACTTTGAGAAAAAATTTGTAGTAGTATGCATCTTTTTATTTCTAAATTTTTGATGTTACACTTCTCAGTCTCTTTCTGCAGAAAATTTTGATAAAGGTTGTGTTCTATTCATAGATTGAAAAGTTCTGTATATTAAAAATTACCAAGAAACACTGAATTTAAAATAGACCTGTGGATCTTGAGTACTTGAAGTCTATGATTTACTTGATTTTTCTTTTACAAGTAATCTGTCATTATAAGTAAACCTTATGAGTAAAAACCCCAGCAGATCCTCATGACCATTATGTCTGTTTTCTTCCTGCTGCTCACTTGCCTTTCCTTTTGTCCCCCACTGTAGAACCTCTGAGATGCAGGCCCCTGGCTCTCGGTCTGTGCACCTGAGCGAGTGGCAGAAGAACTACTTTGCGATCACATCCAGCACGTGTACACCGGCACAGAAGGCAGATGCGTACCGTGCGCAGATACTGCGTGTTCAGTATGCCTGGGCAAGCGCCGAGATCTCCCAGCTGTGTGCTACCAAACTATTCAAAAGGTATGCGGAAAAATATTCTGCAGTTGTCGATTCTGACAATATGGAAGCTGGCTTGAATAACTACGCAGAAAACATTTTAGCTTTGGCAAGATCTCAGCAGTCTGACAGTAGCAAGTGGCAGTCGGGGCTGTCATTAAGCACTGTCTTCAAAATGAGTAGCGTCCAGAAGATGATGCAGGCTGGCAGAAGCGCCAGAGATGCGCTGCTGGGCCCTGCGGGGGCTTCAGTAGTCATCCATCCAGAGGCCCCGGCCAGTGGTCTTCCCGACTCTGATGTTCATGGGGATGCTGGAGATGGCGGCCTGTGCCCCGCCTTAGCTCCTGACAGAGACAGGACCCAAGACCTCCCAGCCAGCAGCCCATGGAGATGCCCTCAGGGGGCCCAGCCACCCATGGTGCCCAGCAGCACGCACACTTGTTCCATGTCCTCCTCCTTAGGTGAGTCAGCCACAGCCAAGTTCCATGCCACCCCATTATTTGGAAATGTCCCAAAGGAGAGTGGCAGCTCTCCTAAAGCCAACATGGGCCTGCAGATGGTGTCATCTAGCAGCTCTCCTTTTCCTTCTGGCTATGAAAATGCCTGGGCAAAAAAAGCTGTTTATAGTTCTGTCACCACTGATGCTCTTTCCAATCCAGTTCTGTATAAGGCCTTTATGAAGACAGAAGACAATGGCCCGCAGGAGGAGAGCATTGTGCCTACTTTTAAAACTGCAAAGGAACAGTTATGGGCAGACCAGCAGAGAAAAGGCCACCAGCCTCAGCGTGCCCCAGGGTCCTTACATGGGGGTGTGAAGAAGTCTCTGGGGGCTGGGCGATCTCGAGGTATACTTGCGAAGTTTGTTCCCCCCGTACCTAAACCAGAGGGGGCAGAGCAGAACAGTGGCTTGCAGTACAAGCCCCATGGGATGGCCCCTGCAGAGCCAGCCCCTCCTGTTGATGAGCGCCTGAAGAGTGTGGAGCCCAAGATGATCGAACTGATCATGAATGAGATCCTGGATCGTGGCCCGCCAGTGCACTGGGAGGATATCGCAGGGGTGGACTTTGCAAAAACCACAATAAAGGAGATAGTTGTGTGGCCCATGATGAGGCCAGACATCTTCACTGGGCTACGGGGACCCCCAAAAGGGGTTCTGCTCTTTGGTCCCCCGGGGACTGGTAAGACTCTGATTGGCAAGTGCATCGCTAGCCAGTCTGGGGCGACGTTTTTCAGCATCTCGGCTTCATCCTTGACCTCTAAGTGGGTGGGAGAGGGGGAGAAGATGGTCCGCGCTTTGTTTGCTGTTGCAAGGTGTCAACAACCAGCTGTGATATTTATTGATGAAATTGACTCCTTATTGTCTCAGCGAGGAGATGGTGAACATGAGTCTTCTAGGAGAATAAAAACGGAATTTTTAGTACAGTTAGATGGAGCATCCACTTCTTCTGAAGACCGAATTCTAGTGGTGGGAGCCACAAATCGGCCCCAAGAGATTGATGAGGCTGCCCGGAGAAGGCTGGTGAAGAGACTGTACATTCCCCTCCCAGAAGCGTCTGCCAGGAAACAGATAGTGGTGAACCTGATGTCCAAGGAGCAGTGCGACCTCAGTGAGGAGGAAATCCTTCAGGTTGTCCAGCGGTCTGATGGCTTCTCTGGGGCAGACATGACCCAGCTGTGCAGGGAGGCATCCCTCGGTCCCATTCGCAGTCTGCAGACTGCTGACATTGCCACCATAACTCCAGACCAGGTTCGGCCCATAGCTTACATCGACTTTGAAAATGCTTTTAGAACTGTGCGGCCTAGCGTATCTTCTAAAGACTTAGAGCTGTATGAAGGCTGGAACAAGACATTTGGTAGTGGAAAGTGAGCAGGACACTTGAATGAAAAGATGCCACCTTTTGAGCATTGACTGGTTTAGTTTTAGTGTAGCAAATAGCAACTAGGGATCCAGGAGTTGTAGCACTTGGGGATGTGCTGTAAATTCATCAGATAAGGATGGCAGTAGTTTATAGTTTATAGCTGGGTGGGTTTGCTCTATTTGCCTTCCAGTTATTACCTGATATTTTTAAGTTATTTAAACAGGATGAAGGTGAATTTTTTGTTTCTAAGCAGTCTTGAAGGTGAATAGTGAGCTCAAATCAAAAGTTTAACCTTAAGATTTATGTATGAGGCTGTATCTGAGTTCTAGGTTTTTGTTGAGGAAAGTTTTTCTGAAGACCACATGGCTCTGTGCTGGTTGGTGTAGTGGTTTCCATTTGAGACCTCATTACTCACTGTTTTAAGACTTCACCGAAAGCTAGAGTGAGAATAGCAGTTTTAATTTTCTTCAGCAGGTTTGTTACCTATGTTATGGTTTTCTTTTGTTACCAAGGCTAATAAAAACGTGTTCAGAATTTGCAAGGTATAATCTAATATTAGAGGTATCCACAGAACCAAAAGGCAAAGAATGTAGTTTTTCCAAGGATTTATGATATTTACCATTAACAATTTATTTGACATTACTTCAGAACCTGTTATGTTACTGTCTTTTAAAATTAATGCTTTTATAATGGGCCATTTGGTTTTATAAATAAAACATGTTCATTATAGAAACTTAACAAAATAGAAATAAGAGAATAAAAATGACTGTTAGTTCTCTTACCACTTTGGGGGACATAGTATTTTAGCATAGATCCTGTTAGAAGTTTTTTTTTTAATCAGAAGAATGATTGTACTATGCATCCTCTTTTGTCTCCTACTGTTTTTCATTAAAGTACATTATCGTTTTCCACATTAATAGACATCTATAAGAATCTTCCTCATATGGTCACCTAGGACTCCATTGTATGGGCTGAACTATAGAATCAGTTCAGTCCTCTGTTAGAGTGTGGAGTGTCTTTTGTTTATTGTAAACAGAAATGTGTTGAATGCCCTATAGCAATCTTACACAAGGCCCTGGGTTCCACCCCACATTCATACACAAAGACAAAAATATGTCGTGTATGTATGAATTTCCTGGGTGCAATGCCTGGAGTCAGACTGTGCATGTTTTCAGGTTTTTGGCAAGTATTCAAGTTTGCTTTTGGAAAAACAGTGCCCATCCAGAATTTTCCTTTGCAGTGAATCAGGGGTTGTTTACCTGCACCACACAGGCACTGAGTAGTAGGCAGTCTTCTGTTTTGTTAAGTGTTCTGCATTCATTCATTCATGCAACATTCAGATGCCAGCCAGGGTTCCAGACATTGAAGGAAAAGCAGTGATGTGCTGCTTCACAGGAGTATGTTCCAGTTGTAGTGTTCTCTTGGGTGCTTTGCAACTTGAGATAAGAGTTAAAGCATGCGTAGCTGGTGACTGTAGATGGCTTGTTTCTGGCCATGTGTAATTTAAATTTTTACTCATCTGCCTCTGCCATATAAGCTTTATTATTTGGAGTTTTACTTTTTCTCTTTAATACACAGGTATCTTTTGTTAGTAATAGCCAATACTTTTTCCATTTCTTTTTAAAATTTTTAAAATAATCTTTTACTTATTATTTGGTACGGAGACTCGCTACACAGTTCAGACTCACAGTGATTCTCCTGTCTCAGTCTCCCCAGTGGTGGGATTCCAGGCATGTACCACCACGCCCATTTTCGAGGCCTGCATAGTGCACCTAGGACTCCAGGGCCAGCATGGCATGCAGTACGGGGGATTGAACCCTGGTCCTTGTGCTTGCCGGGCAGGCACTTGTACCTCCTAGCTATCGCCCCAGCCCACATTTTCCCTTTCTGTCTCTTTGTGCAGCCACTGTGTTGTTTGTGTCTAGATGTCCCCCAGAGCCTCATGCACTGTTACATGGGGCTTTTTGGAGGTAGCTGAATCTAGGCTGTGTGATTGATTCACAGTGCAATGCTGGGATTAAGGGTATGTATTGCTGGATCAGCCCACTGCAGGGAATTGGTACAGCCCTAATCCCCAAAACCTGAATAAGATAAAGGGGCAGAAAGAAGCTTGCCGATCCCAGTCCCTAGCTTGCTTTTGCTGTCTTCTGCCAAGAACCATCTCACCTCTGTGATGCCCCTGTGGCGAGCCGCCTTGCTTAGGACACAGCCAGTTATGGACTGAAGCCTCTGTACCCTGAACTAAAGAAGCCTTTCCTCTTTAACACTGAGTATCAAGTATTCATCAGCAATAAGTGGCTAAAATGCACTGTAACCTTGGAGTCTTAGGTGTTGATGTCAGGGAGTTGGTAGTTTTTGTTTACTGGTATATATTCTCTTTTTGGGCTACTCCAACTCTCTGGGCCTTACAGTTACCATAGTGTTTAGATTCAGCAGCAGTTGTCCACTGGGTGTTGGGATTTATTTAACTTCGGAGCTCAGTCATTTTAATAAATTTCTTCTCCTTTTAAAGACAGGATGTCATCATGGAATCCAGGCTCTCCTTGAACTCACTGTTGTAGCCCTGGCTGGCCTTGAACTTGTGGTGATCCTCCAGCCTCACCTGAGTGCTGGGATTACATGTGTGCACCACCACACCTAGGCACTGTAACTCAGTCTTAGTATCAAGTTGTTAAAACTTCACTTTCTGCCAGTCCTGACTTTCAACTCCTTTGATCACCAACACCCGTGTCACTTCCCCCTGTGTCACTTAGGATAGGCTATGTCTAAGAGAAGTCTTGCTGGTTCTCACATTGTGGGTCACATCTGGTTAGCATGTGAGTGGCTCTGCTAGGGCCGCTACTCTCCTGAGTAAGAGTACATGAGAAAGACTCCACAGAATGTGTTTGCAGCTGGAAAAGCCCAGGCCAGGAAGACACCGGCCGTCGCTGCCACGCAGCCTCCTGTAGCAGCACTCTCCGAGACGGCTGTGTGGGCAACTTTGACTTGAGATTTCCACTGCGGCATCTTAAAGCCGTTGTTTCAGAAAAGTGAACACTAACCTGACTTTTAATGTCTTTGAGAGTTATGTGTCCTTTAGAAAAACATACCTTGTCCTGACACATGCCTGTTGTGTTATGCTTAAAATTTTGGTAGTAATATGGTAACATCCAAATTTATAATGTTGGGCTTTCATTTATTTAGTGTTTGGCTTCTTTTTTTTTTTTTTTTTTTGTACTTAGAAATAATATGTTCTCTAATATCTCAATTTTTAAAAAATTTTTATTCCATACTAAAAAATTTTGACAGCAATAAAAATTAATGGGGTATCATGTGACACTTTCTTATGTATGTGCATTGTCTGATGTTTAAGTTGGGTTAAACATAGCTATATTACATGGCATCCACCATCTCGTCAAACGTTCAGCATTCTAGCCTTGTGTGTTGGGGGGCTGGCTGCTGAGGACTGACCAGGGCCTTTGTACTAAGTTGTATATATCCTCCACTCTTTTTTGTTCTACGGTACTAGGGATCAAACTTGGGACTTGTACTTGCCAGGCAGGCACTTAGGCTGCTGAGCTGTGTTCCAGGCCCTCTCAGCTCTTTTTTATTCTGAGACCCTTGCTAAGTTGCCCTAGGCTGGGCTTGAACTTGAGATCCTCACACCTTGCCTTCCCGGAGTACCGAGTACTGCCACACCTGGCTTCTTGCAGTGTTTTGAGATAGTGCATAATTGTTCTGTGATCACCCTGCTAGTACACTCAGAGCTGTGCCCCTCACTAACTACAGCCCATTGACTACCCCACACTGTACCCTCCCCAGCCTATGGCACCCTCCATTTTCCTGTCAACATCTGAGAGAATTATTTCTGTACGTTGCTGGGATTGGTGAGATCATGATTATTTGTGTTCAGAGCCTGGTTTGTTTCATGTGATACAACGATCTCTAGTTCTCTCCACATTGTTGCATAAGACAGGATTTTGTTCTTTTCTGTGGCTGAATGGGGTTGTGTGCCTGCGCGCACGTGCGTGCATGCGTGCATGTGTGTGTGTGTGTGTGTGTGTGTGTCCCACCTGTCCTCAGGGCTCGTGGTAGCTGAGTGTGTGTGTGTGTGTGTCCCACCTGTCCTCAGGGCTCGTGGTAGCTGAGTGGACCACACCTCTGGGCAATGCGAACTCTGTTTGGTGAGCAGGGCAGGCGACCTCTCCGCCATGCGCTAACTTCGTTTCGTTGCTGCTTACCAAGAGCAGCATGCATTGCAGTTTTGCTTTGTTCCTCCCTGAGGACTAGGGATGTGGAGCGGCTTCTCATTTACCTGCTGCCCATTTACCTGTCTTCTTTTAAGAAATGTCCATTCAGGGTATTGTCTGTTGCTTAGTCAAGTGTTTGATTTGTTTTGGTTTTTGACTGTTGAGGTTTTTGAGTTCACTATTCTGGATGCTAACCCTTGTCAGATGTTCTGTTTGCAAATATTTTCTCTCGTTCAATAAGTTGTCTCTTCACTCTGAAGCTCTCTTTTGCTATTCACATGCTTTTTAATTTGAAATAAACCCATTTATCTAGTTTTTGATACTATGCCTTTGGGTCTTATAAAAAATATCCATGCCCATTCCAGTGGTTGAAGCATGTACCTTGTGTTTTCTCTTCATAGTTTTATAATTTCAGGTAAGTCTTTAATCCATTTTGAATTGATTTTTTATAGGTGGGTGAGAGATAGAAGGTCTAGTTTCATTCTAGTGATTTCCCAGCCTGCTCAGTACCATTTATTAAAAAAAAAAGATTGTTCTTTTTCTATTGTGAGTTTTTAGCATCTCTGTTGAAAAATCACTTGGTTCTGATATAGGAGAATGAAACTCCCAATCTGAAAGATACCTGGGATGAATTCATATCCTTTAAAACCAAAGAGTGAATTTTAGGAACAGCAGATTAAGAGCAGTATTTACTTATGGGGGAGGAAAGCTTCTGTCCTAGAGAGGGACAGAAGGGGATCTGAGCAGGTTGCCCAGGAATCTGCTATTTCTAGAGATTTTTATAGGGCAAAACTATGAGAAGCAGGTTTAAGGTGAAAAACATGGGGACTCGTACATGAGGTGGGACAAAAGTATGGTCAGCCAATAAGACGATAAGCATAATTGCTTGGGTAAAATTGATTAAAGTCAGCCTCAAATGGGGAACTGAGTGTTGTACCCAGTGGCTTGAATATAGAACAGGGGCCTTTCCTGGGGGTGGTTGGTGACTTCCAGGCTTTCTCAAGGTGATAGAGACCTGTGTAGAATATCAGTGGGGATGCTTATCTTTAGGGAGGTGTGCATCCTTTGACCTTTTGTCTTGAGGTTGGGAGGGAGCATCAGGAGTAGTGTGTCCCCATAGTTGCAGAGCATCGTGTCTTCCATGCTGGCCTCTTAGGAGGGCTTCCCCCTGGCTGACTGTGAGTGGTGTTGTTGCCTGACTCACTGCCTATAACAACTGTAGCTGTTTAGGGTTATTCCAGGGTACCTAGTTCTGTTCCATTGTCTGTATCTTACACTGTTTTGATTACCATAGCTTCGTAGTGTGTTTTTAAGTCAGATATTGTGATAGCTCCAGCTTTGTTTTTTAGTAAAGATAGTTTTGATTGTTAGTCTTTTGTGCTTCCATGCAAATTTTACCATTGTTTCTTAGTTTGAATTGAATTTTACGGTTGTGCTTCTGTGGATTTTGTGATTTTTTTTTTTTTTTTTTTTCCTGGTTCTGTGAAGAATGTCACTGGAGGTTTTTTTTTTTTTTTTTAATACAGAATATCAAAATATTCTTTTCATTTATTTATTTATTTGTGGATCTGGGGATTGAACTCAGGCCCTTATGCTTGCCAGAGAATGCTTATTCCACTGAGCCATCTCTCCAGCTCTCAAAATATTCTTAATTGATATAGGGTCTTGCTAAGCAGTTCAGACTTACAGTGATTCTCCTGTCTCAGCCTTTGCATTGCTAGGATTATAGGCTTGCACCGTGATGCTTGGGTTCAGGACTGGCACGGTACCCTTGGGCTTCTGGGGCTGCAGTGGCACATAGTACCAGGGATCAAACCTGGGTCCTTATGCTTGCCAGACAGTCCATCACTTAGAGTTTTGATTGGGATTGCATTGAGTATGTAAATAGGTTTGGGAACTATGGGTATTTAATGGTATTCGTGCTTGCAATCTATGAATGAAGGAAATTTTTTGCTTTTTATGCATGTTTCTTTCATCAGAGTTTTGTAATTTTTATTATAGATTCCTTTCTGGCAAAATGTTTATTAGTAGATTACTTATTCTATTACATCTTTCTGTTCAATTATATAGCTTTTCCTTGTAGGTATTGCAGAAATTTTCTTGCTAACTCCAGATATTTTGTAGGTGTTTTTCTTTTTTAAATGAAAAATATTCTTGTTTTTTAAAAAATATCTAATTGCCAATAGAGGAGAAATCTGGTGGTAACTGCATTATGACAACTTACTAGTCATTTCTAAGACTGATTTTTTAAAATAATTTTATCATATGCTGTGCAGAGAGTAATGAAGAAGAAACAAAGTTGTAGGTTGAAAGGAAGTGAATCAGTAGTATCCTGAGTTCAATCCCTGGTACTGCAATAAAAAAAAGAAGAAGAAGACAAAAGTGAATCAGGGCTGGGCAGATAGTTTGCAGTATAAGTGCCTGGCAAGCACAAGGTTCTGCGTTCAATCCCCAGTACTGCATTTCATGCTGGCCCATGAACTAGGTAAAGTAGCATACTCCTGTAATCCCAGCACAAGGGAGACTGAGATAGGAGGAACATTCTTGAGTCTGAGCTGCAGAGAGACTAAATCAATCAATCAGTCAGTCAATCAAAAGCTCTTTGCTCAGTGTCATCTGTAATTAGATCTGTAAATCGAATTGCCAATTTTTGATGGAGGGTGTTGCGATACTGTAAAGTATGGTAAGCACTAACAGCACTGCAGAAAATTACTTCCACAGGGGCAGTGCAGGAAATTCCAAGGACTTGTGTGTGTCAGAACATGTAGAAGTATGGAAGCCTTTTACTTCCTTGGGGAAATTTATTCCTATGTGGTTTTCGCCGTTGTTGTTGATGTGTTCAGTAGTCATTGGGAATGACTGCAACTCTGTGGTCAACATGCCCTTCCCATCAAGGTCCTGCTGAGGAAGCTCTCCTCCCTCAGTGTGCTGATCCATTTTAAAGCATAAGTTAGCTTTTTCTATGAGAAAGTCCAATAAATTCCCACCAAAAGGAAAAGACCCAAGCTTCTTCCTGGAGCCAGACGGTGTTTCTGTTTCTTTGCTATGCTTCTCACGCTTCTTGTTTAGGAAGCTGTGGTGGCTAGAATCCTGATCATCTTCCTCCAAGATTCCCACCCTGTGGTTGCTCAATCACTCATCTGCATCCTTCTGGGAAGGGACTTTACAGATGCAACCTTGACCTTAAGATGGGGAGGTTATCCTAGGTTACTAGGCCCAGTCTAATTGCATGAGTCTGTAAAAGCAGAGAACATTCCCTGGGTGGTGGAGAAGAGGAAGAGAGAAGGGGAAGTCAGAGATTCAAGTATGAGAAAGATGTGACCTGCTCTTGCAGCCCCATGTGCCAGGCCTGGAGCAAGGCATTCAGTAGCTGACCGTGGCAGCCAGCAGAGATGTGGACTTCAGTCCCCTGGGCAGAGTGGGCTCCTGCCATCCATCCGAGCAGAAGTTGAGGCTGCGATAAAAGGCCAGGTCGCTTGACACTGATTCCAGTCTCACACGAGCCAGGGCAGAGGAGCCCATGGAGTCAGCCAGACTCGATTTATAGAAAACTGAGATTGTAACGTGTTGTGCTAAGTGGTGAAGTGGTGCTAATTTGTTATGGTGGCAAAGAGAATAGCTGGCATTCCAAGGAAATGGTAACCAGCCAACTCTGTGGAGGCCAAGCAGAATGTGTATGTGTGTGTGTGAAGTACTATAAATGCCAGCTGAGATCTCCACTCAGAATTCCTAGTATTAAGTGTATCCAAGAACAATGAGAAGAGGTTTGTCCAGCAGATACGTGGTGCACTCTGCGTATTTAACCAAAAGTGTTCTGATAGTCATCAGGAAAAGTCAAAAGGACCAGGTGCAATTATTGCACTCTTATTGTTCCAACAAGTCAATGAAAGGACTGCTGATGAGTGAGTTTATTTTCTTTTTCTCCATGCTGAATCTGGAAATTTAGTGGTTCGGTTTACAAAGTTTTGCAGTCATTTTAGTCTGAAGATGCCCAGGCCAAGTGCTCAGCTGGCCTCGGGCCACCGCCTGTTCAGGGCTGGTCTAGGTTGTTGCAGAGCTGGCAGCCATGTTTGAAAGTAAGTGAGGTGGTTTTCTTAACTGCTGGAAATTTTGCAAGCAGACTTTTGAACTGGAAAATAATTGTAGATGCAAATTGAGGATCTGGATTCTGGAATCTGTAAGCTTCACACAAATAAATTCAGTTGTGTGTTTAACAAGTGCATGTCTTCCCAGTATTGCTAAAAATTTCAGTGTTGATCTTTAAACCTGTAGCCCTCAGGCTCAAGTGTTTTGGTGTCATCTCAGCTCAGTCTGTCATCTAAATACTTGATATTGAGCAACAAAAAAAGAAAGCTAAGAAAAATAAAGTACTGCTATTATTGATATAAAATTCCATTAAAAATGTTAGATATAAACTATGCTTTCCAAATTTCAATGAGGGATGACTGTGAGGGAGATCACTCCAGCATGGGAGTGGATGTCCTGTCCTGTTGACTGCCTGGGGAAGATGACTGAATATTAGCAGATGGGCATGTGCTGTGTCACATAAAATCAATCCCTAGTTTAGGTTAAAAGTAATTATTTTAACAGCATTTGTTAAATGTCCAAATATTCTTCCGTAATATATAGCTATATGTGTATCTCATTTAAACCAAGAGCAGAACAAAACTGTCCTTTATGTGTGCAGGCACGTGCACATTCAGACATGTCTATTAAAGTGTGGATGGAAATGTTAGTAGGATAATAATAGGACATAGGTCGGAAATAGGATATAACCTCTAAATCATGAGAGGAAGACATTTTTAAAAGGTCATTTCAACAAAAGGAAAAAAAAATATAAATAGTGAAAGCAAATAAATAAAAACCTTAGTAATAAGACCAGGAAGGTCAGTTTCCAAGGTTCACACTAAATGCAGATTTATTCAATTAGTTAAGTCTCATAAGTTACATAAAAAGGCAAAGTTTAATCATACTGGCTTTATAAGTAAAATATATGCTGTTATAAATGCTACTAATAAATAATAGCATTATTCCCAAAATAGCAAACAATAGAAAATATGAAAAATATCGCTTGTTGGTGAAGGCTTAGAAATTAGGGTGCTGGCATGCTTTTGGAAGCTTAGTGTGTCTGTCAGAACAGTTCCACTTGGAGGACTCCTGCACCATGCATTAGCTTAGAGAGACATTAATATTATTAAATGTAGTAACAACTTAAATACCCATCGGTGAAGAACAGGTAGATGCACTCCAGTGGCTGGAGAGTAAGTGGCTGGCTGTGTACAGCTAGCTAAGAGCTCCAGTCCCTGTACAGTGGAAATAAGTGTGTTGTGCAGTAATTCACATATACAGGCAAGCGCATGATTTTCCTGCTATATGTAGTTTTTAAACTGCAAATCTGAGGGATTTACAAGGACCCGTGAGTGTTTACTTCGCAGGGGTAGAAGTTGAAGGCGGGACTGCACATTGGCGTTCGCATACATGGGATGGTCAGTATGGCTGTTCTGTTTGTTTGCAGCAGTGATATGCTCTTGTAATTAAAAAACAGTGTTTTAGAAGCACTTAACACTTGAATAATTAAACAGTATTTTTTTAAATTGGTGATGTTACATTGTTAGTAAATTCTGGAGACACAAGCGGTTGGAACTGAAAGCCCTGTGGTATGAATTATTCTTAGGAAACATTATGCCCATCTTATAGACAGCCTGAAAAGATGATGAGTTGTTAAAAAGAAGATGAATTGTTAAAAACAGAAGATGAATTGTTAAAAAGTTTCCATGTTTTACACACACATAAGGTTATATTTAAAAATAAACTTCTCCAAATCAGAATCTATAGCAAATAGTCATTCATCCAACTTCAAATTGAACGAGGCTATCAAAATTGTTGTTTAAAAGTAACTGTGAGGCAAATACGGATTTCATCTGCATTTTAAGAAACTGAATGTTGAGAAACTCATTTTACTGAGGAATTTTTGAGCGAGCAACATATATACATAATATTACATCTGTGACTACAGAGTGGATAAATTCTATTTCATTTGAGTTGGGATACAGATAACGTGGGGCTCCCATACCTGGAAGAAATGGCCAGGCTGTCCACACTGCTGACCCAGCGGAGCAATGCAGCCCCTGCGGCCTGCTAAGCTTCTGGGGACATAATTTCACAAAATACAGAAAATTGCTGTAAAACGAGGGCATGATTGCAATTTAAGGGAAATGATGCGGATAAATCTATTTTAATGGATCTGCGTAGTAGATGCAAAGTAAATACGTTAGTCCTTCATTATTTATTCCCTTCCAGTGGTCTAAATTAAGAGTGGAGAATGCACACAATAGCGCCTCAAATTGTTCCCATAGTGATGAAAAAATAAGTGTTATTCCTAAGTCATTTTAGTTCTATGGAAAAACTTAGTTCTAATGCATGGTTAATTTCCAAGCCTTCGCTGCACTTCCCCTTCTGCACAGTCATGTGTGTGCATGTGAGAGAGAGAAAGAGAGGCAGAGACAGACAGACAGACTAGACAGACACAGAGCGAGGCATAGAGACAGACAAGCAGACAGACATTGCCAGGCCACTTGCGTTGTTCACCACTGAATGGACTTCCCAGTTCCTTTTGGTTGAGTGGGTCTTCCCTTATCATCTCACTCAGGCAGAACATGTTAGCCGAGGTGGAGACCCTGTGGGGTCCACTGCCAGTCACTGAGCAGGTTGTGAAGATCCCAGCCCACACACTCCCTGGAGCTGGTAAGGCTAGCAACAGGGCGGCCTTTAGTTTACTGAAGCTGGAGCACTAAGAATGGCTTGTATTTCTTGCAGTCTGTGAATGATTAGAAGGGCCAAAGTTAAAGCAAACTTTATTAAAATCCTCCTAAAACTCTATCCAGTGTTAGCAATTAAGTCATAGATACTGAGTCTTAGAAGCAGCAAGCTATTCCTTTCACTGGATTAAATGTTCCAATTTATGTACTAGAGAACATGAGACATTTTCAAAAAGCAAAGAAACAGGCTGGGGAGATGGCTCAGTGGAATAAGTGCTTCCCTGGCAAGGGCAAGGGCCTGAGTTCAATCCCCAGTTCCACCAAAAAGACCCCCCAAAAACACAAAGAAGCAAGTTGCCTGGACACCTCTGCAAGACGTTATTAGCACTAAGATCTGTGAGGTCTTATAATATCAGTTATCACCTTCAAATAGGAGAAAATACATTTAATGGAGAAAGCTGAAGTTTTCATATGGGAAGCAAATCTCACATTTTCTTAGGTAACTGTAAAATATGTGCAGGTTTAAAAATTGAAACAACTTTAGTACTTCTAGAATATGCTTTAACAACCTTTGTGCTGTCTCTTAATCTTTTTTGTTGTTTTTTTTCCCCCATGCAAATAAGTTCACTAAAGATTACTGTGAGGAAATGAAAAATACGAATTTGAAAGTGCCAGGTACACAGTATACTTTACAACTCTTTTCCTTGCAGTCAGCCTTCTTTTCTCTATTTCTGTTCAAGTGTTGTTTGAGGATTATTGACAGGTAATTGGTGAATTAAGGAAGTAAATATCTTTTTTAAAGAAACAGCAAAAACTTGGAAAAAAATTCACTTTTTTAAATCCTCACATCCTGAGTATAGTTAGGTGTTTTTATATATTGTCCTACTGCTTAGACTTAGAGCAACCTTAGTTTTAAAAAAAAATTATCTTAATGCATATAATGAATTTAAACATCAGGATGATGGTAATTGGACTGAATCCCTTGCAGACCCAGCCCAGGCTAGGCGTGTGTGTGAGTCCTTCCACACACTCAGGGGAACCTCTTCCATCGGACAGGCCTGGTGTGAAGCTCTGCTGCTGAAGTCCCTGCGGAGAGGCCAGGGGTTAGAACCACCCAGCTAATGCAGGAGCAGAAAATCTTGCCAGAGAAGCAAAGTGGGTTCACTTCCATGGGCTACTGCAGGAAGCAGCTGAGCACAGCAGCCAGACCCAAGCCAGGCACATCTGGGCGAGTTCAAACTTGGTAGATCTGGACATGATAAGCTGAGGATGATGGTAACTGAATAAAATTGAGATCTCACAAAAGTGTAAGGGAGAAAAATGTGTAATTTCACATCTAGTGTTTTTGGTGTATTTTTACACATACACAAACACACAGAACAGCATCATAGATTGTTATATAGCTAGAATTACACTACAGCAGTTAGACCTTTTCATGTGGTGTGGAAAGCTCCATATGTTAAAAACTGCTAGGGGCTTGTAGAACAGGTGCCTCCTACAGCCTCAGGTTGGATTCAGCCAGCCACAGATTGAAAACATTCAAGTGAACAAACACTGAGAAATACACACAAATCATTTCTTGTTCTTCCCTGAGCAGCGTAGTGTGGTCACAGTGCACATGGTACCCACATTGCATCAGGTGTTAGAAACAGTTGAGGTGTGCATGAGTCCAAGTGCACAAGGGTGTGTGCAGATTGCACGTGATGCTGTGCGTTTTACCCGAAGGGGTTGGCGTTGGTAGAGGTGGGCATCTGCAAGGCCCCTGGAGCCCATTCCTTGGGACACAAAGGGACATCTGTGTCCTACTGAATGGATGCACTGCATTTTACTCAAATGAGGGGCCTGACAACTGAATGTTGTAGAGCAGAAGGTTGTTAGGTGTCGCAAAACTTCTTGTAAGAACAGCAGAAAATTCTTTGGGCTGCAGAGAAATAAGGGGCTGCAAAGCTTGAGTTGACCCTGGCACATCATTGCCTCAGGACCCCAACTGCTGGGCAATGTGATGTGTTTCCCACAGCTGAGCAGCACCTGGCCACCTGGCCCACCCTGCGTGCCTAGGCTGAGAACGTGCATTTTAACACCTACTAATAAACTGCCCCTGTGTATGCTTGAGAAGTTCCTGCGCAGTGCAACAGAGAGCATGCTGGAACCAGGGACATTCTGAGCAGTGCTTTAGAATAGTGTTAAGACTGGTTTTTGAAATAATGTTGTGCTGTCAGATTGTCTACTGTCACAGCAGGCTGGTTATCAGAAATGGTATTTATAGTTTACAATATCTTAAGGGAAAGGTGGATTGAAATAGAGGTAGAGGTACAGTTCAGGGGCACGGTGCCTGCCTGGCAAGCATGAGGTCTGAAGTAATAGAACACCTGGAAGGGTAGAGGAAAGGTGAGGGCTTGTTTCCATAGACTCCGAGGTGCCCTTCTAGCAGCTATTCCTAATGTTAATTTTATTTTACTTTATTTTTCGTATTTTAGAGAAGGGTCTACATAGTTTTCAGGGTCTCACTACTAGATCGGACTCCTAGAGATCTGCCTGTTTACAGCCTCCCACGAGGGAGGATTACAGGTGTGCCACTATACCAGTCTCAATTGCTATCTCAGTGAGCTCTGGGGGTGGGACCTGCATGGTAGGCCCAGGGATTGAATCCCAGTCCCTGCACTTGCTTGCAAGCACTTTAATCCACTGAACTATTTGGCCAGCTCTCATGTTAACGTTTAGATTCTGTTTATTACAAATTTGCTCATTTGCCTTATTGAAGTGTCTCTTATCTTATTTTAAAAACATACAAATTCTTAAATGCTCCTGACTCACAAGAAGCTTTAAAAATAGTCTGCAGTTCATTCCAATCCTTCACCCACGGCGCCTGACAGTGGCCTTGCACATAAGCCTGACAGAGGAGCAGCATTGCTGAGCCATCATCTGCACAGAAAAGCAAGTTTATGGAAGAATGGTTCATAGGCTCTGTACCCTCCCCTGGGCCTTTCCTTCCCGAAGCTCTTCCTAAGAGTGCAGGTGCAGATCTGTCTGGTTCTACCTGAAAAGCTAGACCCTCAGGCCTGGCTACAGAATGGCCTCAGTGGGACTTGGGCCTTAGGAGAGCCAAGGCCTCTGTCACCTTGGTGAGACTCCACGGACAACGCTCAGCTCTCAGGACTTCTGAAACCTTTCCAGGGAAAGAAATTACTAAAGGCACATCAACCACGGGAATGAATAATGACACTGGACAAAAAGCCACGGGAGTAATGAGTACACTGTTGTTTGAATTCAGGTGACAGTAAATGCACCTCAGGTACACACGTGGGCATCCAGAATGTCCCACTTCATCCAATGATCACAGCCCTCAGGCAGGCACGCCCAGGCTTTCCCAGTTTAAAGTCCTATAGAAAGGCTTTACCTAAGTAAACAGGCAGTCAGCCTGCCAGTACCAATCCGAGCAAAAGCCCAACATTGATGAGGCAGAGAAAAGTAACTGGGATGCCATTAAAGTCATCTGTTTGGGAGACACAGGATAACTAGCCTTGTAGTGCTCAGCTCCCAGGCCATACTGGCCACACTCACAGCACCTACACTGTACAGGGTGAATGTAGGACTTTATTGTAAAAGTTGTATTGGACAGTGCTGATCCACAGGATACAAGGAGCTGAGCAAGATGAAAGGAAATTAACCAGTCATGTAAAATGGGACATCATGGGGTCTCTGGAATACGTATGGCTGGCTGTAACAGAGCACCAGAATGATGGTGCTCCAGTCTCTGCAGCTCTGGAGGCCAGAAGTCCAAAGCCAGGGTGCAACAGGGCTGTGCTTGCTGTGCAGGCCCCAGGAAGGGTTGCCCCAGCCTCCTCCGCCTCCTTGCAGCTTTTGGCTTGCAGCAGTGCCGTTCCAGCCTGCACTCCAGTGTGCACACGGTCTCCTTCCCCAGTCTTCGAATCCCTCTGTGTTGTTTCCTATTCTCATAGGGGCCTGAGGCTGTCTCTTTAGGGTCCACCATAGCTCCAGTTGGTCTTTCACTTCCACCAAGACCCTGTTTCCAAATAAAATCACACTTGAAGGATCCAGGTGAACAGGAAATTTGGAAACACTGCCCAACCCACCATACCCAGACATGGTGAAGACTGCCAAACTCAGGAGGAAGCCAGCAAGATGTGCAGCTGACTTGAAGAGCATTTGGTGACTCTGTGTGGCCAGGGAAAGAAGTGCTCTGATGAGCTGGCTGAGTTTGGCACTAAATTTGTTACTGTCCTTATTACCATAAAGACATAATTTAGGGTTATCTTCAGTTTTTGGGAAAATATGCAAGTGAATGGATCACTTTGCAGAATTTAGGACTGAATCAACAATAATAGCTGCTGTGTGTTAATCAGAAATAGATTCTTCTAGAGAGCTCAGTAATTCTGGGGTGGGCCTATGTGCTGCATCCCAGGAGTTAAAAAGCCCAGACATTCTTGGCCTGCTCCACATTTTGGATAATGTTTCTTAGTGATTATTATCACCGTCCTATAGATGAGAGACTTGGTAACTCAGCTGAAATAATCATACGGGTTCAACCCATGGTTCAAACTGTTCTAGGTTCCTCTTCCACATCAGGCCTTGCATTTATTCACCTTGGGTGGGCTTCAAAGAAGGGCTCTGGGAAGCCTGTCAGGGGGAGCCCAAAGGCACACAGCACATCACCCACACGTAAGAGCTCTGGCCCTGGCTGCCCCTGGGAGGCTTTGCAAACACAGATGCCCAGGCCCCTTCCTGGAGGAAGCCCATCTACATGGCTTTGCATGGGTTCCCAGTTTCAGCACAGAACACTCTCCAAGAGCTGCATTTTGTAGAGTGTCATAGACATTTGGGGCCTCTTACCAAGTCCCAGGGAGGAGACTTTCCCTCTCAAGTGTTCTTCATGCCAAGTGCCTCTGCATGAAGAAACTGTGAGCCAGGCATACTTATGAGGGAGCTTAGAAGGTGTGTGTGTATGTGTGTGTGTGTGTGTGTGCGCACACATGCACATTTGTACCATCTATTCTAATTTACATTAGCCCTGATGTTGATTTGTTAATTGCATTTTCTTAGCTCTGTAGAAGAAAGACGTTCACATACTTTGTCCTCCTTCTCCTTCTCTCCCTGCTCATAGGAGTGAAGTACTTCTGTTGTTTTCCTCCAAGGAGAACACATGAGGCAGACTTCTTCAGTCTAATGAAGCCTGAGCTACGGAGGGGAGATGGCACATGAGGAAAATGTGAGGGGAGGAAGGGTGCCCTGCAGACAAAGTGCAGACAATAGCCGTCCTCCCCTGGCCCAGGGGGAAGAGACAAAGAGGAGGAAGGGAGAGGGAGAGGCAGAGACACTGGGAGAGAGACAGAGATCATCACTGCTTTCTGACAATATCCTAATATTACAGGAGATGAGTTAAATAGACATTATGTACACTCAGGGACGGGGACCTCGAGGAAGGCAGCACAGAAGCAGAGGTGTCGGAAGTGAACTGTGCAGGGCGACGTTGGCCAGGCCCGCGTGCTTTCCTAAGGGATGAACTGTAACTCGAAGTTGCTCTGTCCTTAGCACTACTTGACAGTAGGTCCAGATGGGCCTCAGCTGTCCAAGTGGGCAACCAGAGCCCTGGGACCCCTCCCTCCGCCCATTCCTTTGTTCTTTCCATGATGTACCCTTGCTGTGTGACTTGTCCCCTTATTGGACCAATATTAACTAAGCAGCTATATTTGTAATCCTAAAGTCTGATGGCCTTTTGACCTGTGTTGTAAATATTGGTGACTTAGCTGTGTAAATTGCCCCTGACGGTGCCTCTGTGACCACCACATGAGATCCTTCCTGGGAATCAGGAATCAGGAAGGATCCTGATCTTCCCTGGCCCCTCTCTTCCTCCACTTGTTCCCAATAAAACTATTTCTTCCTTTGGTTCATGACCTCTTCCTCAGTGGTGTGAGGCCATGAACTCTGCGTTCCTGACATCTACTGGGTCAGGAGTTACGCTTCCCACTTATTAGGACAATCACAGGACCTCCCTGCATCAGTGAAAATCACTCATACTGCCTACAGCCAAAGAGCCCTTGAGGCCTGAGGGAGGGAGGGAAGGGGGACATCCCAGGTGGAGAGGGAGCCAATGCCAGTTTAACAAGACAAGACCTGGAGATAAAGCCAATTCATTAGAAAAGGAAGGATAAAAAGATGTGTGATTTTTATTCTACATGCCTGCCATTGAGAACTATATATCTTATAAAAGCACACTAAACTGCAGTGAGCCTCCACTCAGCAATTAAGTAAATGGAAGGTATAACTAAAAGCCTGTCCTAGATCTGATGTGACCACCCCTTCAAGCTCTGTGTGTGCGCGTCCGTTGCCTAGTCCAGCGTGTTCCCCTACTGTGTGTGACAGCTTCACAACATTCCCTGGAGACGTATCTGAGCCTGCTTTCTGCTGCTGTAACGAAATGCCAGCAAGTTGTGCAGCAAATATATTTATTTCTCTGTTCTTTTTTGGTCTTTTTATTAGGACGTGTTTGCAGCTCCTTCTCTTTACATCCCTCACGCAGAGCCGGTGGATGTACATAGAGCATCTCCTTTTCGCCCTTCTCTCTTGCCTTCCATCTCTGTCTTGTGCCCCACAAGGGCTATCCTCCCAGGACCTGATCTCCAGAGGCCAGGCCTATTGATGCAACATTGCACTGGAGGTTAGGGTTTAGCATATGAAAGCTCCCACCTGCAGAGGAAAACAGCTGGCCTCACTTTTCTCCCACCAGAGTGGATTTGCCTGTCCTGCGCTTTACAGAAATGGAATCTAACATGGTATTATTTTGGGGGAAGGCTTCTTTTCATTCAGTATAGTGTTTTTGAGATTTTTCAGTGCTAGTCATTTGTTGTTGTTGCTGCTGTGTGTTTTACTTTTTGCTCATCATGTGAACAGCCCTGTTTTATTCATTGTTATTCATAGATACCTGGCTAATATTTAGTCTGTTTTACTAGAGACACAGCTATAACATAAGCTACACAAATGTAAAGGAAATTGCAAACTTGGCTTACAGTGGCCCTCCAGAGTTGGATGGGGCAGCCTGTGAGGCACCTGCACCCTGGGGACCTACAGATGCCGCAGGAGATCGGAACTCACTGCAGGGTCTGGTGCCAGTCTGCACTGGGTGCCGAGTGTGTGCTTTGGAAGCCAGGAGATGATGTCCACAGTGATGACAAAGACCAGAGCTGATGGCAAAGAAACAGAAACCCCCGTCCACGTCTCAAGTCCTTTCCGTATGAGAATGATCTAGCTCCCTGCTTCCTCTTATCTAACTTTTATGCTGCTCTTTATTCATATCTTTGGTTTCTTATTTAAGAAGAACCATGTAATATTTAAGCTCATGTGTCTTATTTATTTCACTTACCACTGTGGTCTGAAGGTGTAGCCATTTTCTTACAAAATGCTCAAGCTAATCCTTCTTTATGACAGAGTGGTACTCCATGTGTGAATACCAAAATTTCCTTGTTCATGCACCTATTGAAGGAAATAAAGTACACATTCCAAGAGTGAGCTACTGTGACTTGCGCTGCTACAAAATGGGTATGTAGGGATCACTGTAATGTGATGATGTCCTTAACTCTTTGGAAGACATGAACAAGTGTCCACTGGGCCATGTACACTTTCTAATTTTAGAGTCTCTTTCTTGCTGTCCCCAGTGGTTGTACCAGTTCACATGCCCTGCCACAGTGCAGGAGGTACCCTTCTCCCACAACCCTGAGTGTGTTATCTAGCCTCTTGACAGTGGCCAGTCTTTCTGGGGTAGGGTGGAGTCTCAGTGTTGCTTTAATTTGTACTTCACTAGTGGTCAGTGATGGTGAACATCTGTACTTCTTCTGGGAGGAGTCTTGCTCAGTGACCCATTTTTGATAGGGTCTTTTATTGGGGGGCCTGTAATTTCTCTATAGATTTTAGGTGTTAGTCCTCTGTTTGTGGAATAACTGACAATTTTTGTCCATTCTCTAGGTTATTTCTTTACTCTGTTGGTGGTTCCTCTTGCCATGCAGAAGCTCTTAAATTTGATGTGATCCCCCTGTTGATTCTTTGTATTATATCTTGTGCAGTTAGGGTTCTATTCAGAAAGTCCTGTGCACACCTGTTTTAAAGAATTTTATCTATTTTATCTTACAGTAGATTGTTTCTTTTTTAAATATTTAGATATTTGGTACATTTTGATTTTAATTTGTGACATGGTGATATATATGGTCTAAATTCAATCTTCTGCATGTGGATAGTCAGTTTCCCCAGGACCGTTTTACATTTTATTTGTCTTTAGGGCAGAGTAAAAGGAAATTAATAATATTAGAGAACAGTCACAGAAAAGGGTGACCATGAAAAAGAAGAAATAGGAAAAATGGCAAAAGATAGGAAATAGAACAAGGAGAGGAGGAGGAAGAGGAAAGGAGAAGGAGAAGGAAAAGAAGAAATGGGAAAATAAAACAAAAAAAAAGGGGAAGAAAAAAGAAAATTCCCCAAATTCTACCCCCCCAAATATGATTACAGAATTATGGAAATCATAAAATATTTAGAAACTGTGTCACACATTCCTCTGTGATTTTGAATAGGTGGGTCTTCTCAGGACCTGCTGTCACGGGCTCTAGCCAGCCATGATTTCCCACTGAGCTGCTGAGCCCGTGGCCTCGTGCGAGGCCCTCCCTGCACTGGAGGCCTCGGTCCATTCGCCCCAGGCTGTGCTATTATCAGAGCCAGGTTGTATCTTTGCCCATGGTGGCGGATGGGAGCAACAATCAGCCCTCCGGTCTCTGCCCGATGCAGCCTGCAGGGCCAGGGTGCACGCACATTGTTGGGCTGGTGTCAGTTCTTGCTGAGCCTGCTTTCTCCCTGTGGAGGCGGGCTGCCTTTCCAGCCCCCTTGGGTCAGTGTCCTGTGGTTGTCGTTGCCCAGTCACCTTGGGAGGGTTGTAGTCCTGGGAGCTGCTGGTCCCTACCATCTGCCTGGTCCCACGGGAAGGAAGGTACACAGCTGGCCTGGAGTTGGAAGGTGGCGTATGCAGGTGGGACTGGCAGAGCATGCCCAAGTCTCCTGCTTCTGAAGGCTGAGGCCCAAGGCTGAGGCCCCACAGTGCTGTGTGGGGCAAACAGCTCACCACTAACCCATGCCCAGGACAACAAGCAATCCAGGCCCGAGGAGGAGCCCTTGGGCACAGAAGGGTCTCGCTCTTGCTACCATCACTGCGGCAGTTGAATTTGAGCATGAATTTTGGCAGAAACATTGGTCCCAGAGCAGAGGGTGTTCAGTGAATCAGCTCCATAGGCCTTTGTGGAATCCAGCAACATTCTTAGAAAATCCCTCAAAAATAAGATGCAATTCCAAAAGAATTTCATCTCAGGTACTTTAATTTTTAATGGCTTTATTGAGGTATATAACTGAGCTGCAAAGGTTTGAAGTGTATAATTCAGTTACTTTTAATAAACATACACACAGGCAAAACTACTGCTATAGTAAGAATGCAGCACATGCCAGAACTCCCCAAGCGGCTCTGTAACTCCTCCCCTCTTACTGCCTTCAGCCTCCAACACCAGGCACCATGCAGCTGCTTCTTAGGCGGCAGTTTGCATTTTTTAGAATATGCGTCCATGTAGTCACTTCATGGCTGTGCATATAGGCTCTCATGTCAGCTCCTTGTTCCCTTCCCGTGATGGTGCCTAAGGATTTGTGGTGTGAGGGACAGCCAGATAGCTCAGTGGATTAAAGCTCCTGTTAGGTAGACGCAGGGGCTGGGGGTTCGATACCTCGCTGCAGTGCTGGCCCTGCCTCCAGGGCGTGCTGAGATGGCGATTGAGACTGGTGTCGAAGTGGCGCAGTTCTGCAATCCCAGTGATGGGGAGGCTGAGAACGGGAGGATCACTATGAGTCTGATCTATGCAGTGAGACCCTGTAGACCCTGTACTAAAATACGGAAAAACAAAAACATTTGTGGTGTGCATATGCCACAATCTGTCCATGAGGGCCGGTGGATGTTTGGGTTATTTCTAAGATTTGACTATTCTGAACAGAATTGTGTAAATATTGCTGGGTATTTTACATCAATTTAGTTGCTAACTCAAAAATACAAGCAATCCATCATGAGAGTAATAAAGACTTCTCACGGAACAGTGCCTCATTTCCTGGGGATGTAGGGAAAGGCTTGAGAAGGTTGGTTAGTGCCATGCACAGCAGCTTTGCCTCGACACTCCCTGGCTCAGTGCTGAGTGCTCTCCCTCCAGGTTAACCTGATGATTGTGGACAGGATCTGGGTAGTGCCGAGGCTGCCCACAATACCGTGTCCTACATTTCCTCATCCATCTTTCAGGCAGGAGCTTGTGCGATGCCAGCTGCACATAGGAACCTGTGGCCACCTGCAGGCAGTTGGCCCCATGCCCCACCTCACCCAGGCCAAAGTCCTCGGGGCTGGGATGGAGCTCAGCCTCTCAGTATGCAGTCGGTATTCTCTGTCCTCTGGCTCCCCAGGGTGGCCTTGTCCACTGTAGCCAGCAGGGGCATTGGGGTGAAGGTGGCACAGGAGAATCTCATTGCAGCATCTTCCCTACCATTGCTTGTGGCCAGGGCCAAACCCAAGGATGTAGTGCAAGACCCCAAGGAGGGGGTCAGACCAGGAACATCTGGTGAGGCGAGAAGCTCCAGGCCACAGGGGCAGGCAGCATGACAGCCTCCGGGGCAGGAGGGATCCCTGCTCTCGGGAGTAGCAGGGATTACAAAATCTCCAGAAGCGGATTTCAGTATAATTTCAAAATTGAGCCACTAGCTAAGGGCACTGATATAGCACTGTCATGCTGTCACAGTGGCAAGCCTGCATGTGCTTCTAACGTGGCATGTGTCCTGCATGAGGCTGCTGTTTCTCTGGGGTCAGCCTGTTGGCCTGAGGGTAGGCCTGGCTCTTTCCTTCCTGGAGCAGCATCTGGTTCCTCCTGTCCTGCATCCCTTCACCACTAGGTGGAGAGCGTTGCTCAGATTCCCCAGAACTCTGCCAAGGTCTGGAATGGCATATGTGTGTGTGTGTGTGTGTGTGTGTGTGTGTGTGTGTGTGTCTCCTCTGTCTGTCTCTGTCTCTCTCTCAAGTATTTTGAGTTTTGATTCCATTTGGATGGAATCTCAGCTCAGACATTGGCAAGACTCACTCGGTTCCTTCCTTCATTTGCTGTAAACCTCACATATAGGGATCTCCACTTTTGACTATTTTAATACAGTGCCCTCAGATTTTTAGACCTTTCTACACTTAATCAATTGGACTTGTGAGATGCTCTGGCCTGTGCTTGTTATTTGGGAGATTTCTAGCAGCACTAATTTTCTGATGCTTGTTTCTACAAATGTGAACGTGGACATGATTCCCTTTCAAGTAAGCACTTTGGTGCTGGACCAGCCAAACACCAGGGGATGGTGGCGCTGAGGAGCTGGAGGTGGCTCCTGATGCCTGCATGTTTCTGAGATTTCTGTTCTGTGCCAGTGCTCATGCACTCGACACGGAGAGCAACCGTCACGCCTGATGATGCCCCTCGCCTTGCTGGGCATTTCGCAGATGCGTCCTTCGCACTGATGGTCTTTTTGGTAACAGG
The DNA here is from genome assembly GCA_004027165.1 of Ctenomys sociabilis. Lineage (NCBI taxonomy): Eukaryota > Metazoa > Chordata > Mammalia > Rodentia > Ctenomyidae > Ctenomys > Ctenomys sociabilis. The sequence continues at coordinate 74,497 of PVKA01003026.1, forward strand.
AAAGGTCCTATTCCTTTCGGGCTGAGTGGTTCAGTAGTCTCTGCACAGGGGAAGCAGGTGAGGCTCAGTTATTAACTATGCAGGCTCCCACTGGAGCACACATGAGACATCCAAGCATGGGCAAGGGCTGGGGAATGTGCTTGACTCATGCACTCGAAGTTCAGCCCCAGCCAGGCTTTCTTGAGTCCTCCATTTTGCCTCAGGGCCCAGGAACACCTGTCCCACTTGGGGTCAGGCAGGCCAGCATGGTTCAAGGTGGGCCATGACTACCTCAGCATTTAGATGAAGGTTTCTGGAGTACCCCCTGCCCACTCTGGGGTCCAGGTGCGCACAGCACACATGGCCAGGGGGACCTAGGGGTCTCAGCCAGCATGGCTCCACAGAGGTTTGTCATCCAGCAGAGAGACAAGGGAAGTGTCCACTGTGGGGACAGAGGGGCCCTGGGATGTGGATGCATCCAGGAGTCCGGAGTCCGTAGTGTGTGCAAGTGTGGAAATACAGCTTTCACAAGGAACATTTCTCTAACTGCAAAGGAAATTAGGCAAGCAGTTTATTTAGGAGAAGCAGAAGCAAGAGGAAAGTGATTTGCCTTTTTTTTCCTCTTTTTCTCCTGAGAGGAGGATGATCCTGCAAGAACTGACCAGTAGGGTGGAGCTGGCCCTTCCCTATTTGCTGGAAATCCCACCCTGCCGATACCACTCAGTGCAGTTTCTGTTTTGCAGATCCCTAACTGGCAGGAGGGAACTGGAGGTCAGAGGAGCCCCTGGGCACAGGGAGGGGAGGGGAAAGAGAGCAGCACCCAGGGCCTCAGCATGGAGGGAAAAGCTGACAGGTCAGCCAGCACCTTGGAAAGGGCAGTGGAATCATTCTAAAAAGCGCAGATCCTCAGGCAAATAGCACGTTCCTCCCAGCCAGCGCGAAGGGCCTGCTCACCAAAGGGGAAGTGAAAGCTGCTGCAAAGTTTTGAATATTGTAGGCAGCCCAGTGCCCGCTTCTCTGGGAAATGGGTTAGGAGGGCACGTTTGCTGGGGGAGAGAGTTTGTGTTCCACAGGCATCTCTCACTGCCTGGGTGAGGCCCTGTTCCAGAATGGAGGACCCCTAGGAGTGAGGCAGGCACCTACCAGGACCCCCTGAGTGCTGCCCCGTGGGGTCCCTGTCAAGGTGGAAATGACCCTTGTGGGCGCAGTACAATATGGGGGCCACAGCTACATCCTGCCACTAGAAGAACACTAGGAGCTCTTGCAACTTCAGGACTGGATGCTCTATTCAAGTGCAAATGAAATTTAAATTTAAATAGCCACCCATGTTTAGTGCCTGTGTTCAGTGCTGCTGTTCTGTCCTGACCCTTTGCTTGGGTGACAGATGTGACTGTTTAGGTTTTGGCATCTGGGTGCTCCGGATGCAGAACCCATGCTCAGTTTCTGGAAGAATCCAGAAGGAGGATTTGGGATGGCTTGTAGAGGGCCTCCTCCATTCCTGTCTGCTTAGCCTCTCTGTGCTCGCTGCACACCCCAGTGTGTGAGTACACATTCAGTGGGCACCAGGACCAAGTAGCCTTTGGGCTAAGTGGTTGTGTGGTTGTGTTGGTTGTTCAACATAATCCTGCTCTGCCTGAGTCCTGCTCACGGGCGGGGCTGCCTACGAAGCCTCTGTGTGTGTGTGTGTGGGGGGGTGACATCCCTGAGGTGAGGTCCTGACTCCCTGAGACTTGTCTTTTGAAGGTGTGAGGACAATAACTCCTTTGTCATGAGACAGTGCTACTGGTTTTTCCTACATAGTGGGCCCATAACAACATTCATCCTGTGCTTTACTGTCGGGAGCCGTTTTAAGATGGCGACCGCTCCTCGCTCCCCCGCCCATCGTGCCTGCCAAGATGGCGCCTACACCCGGCTTCCGGGTTCTTGTTGCTGTGCCTTAACCCCTCCTATTTAGAGAAAAGCCCGCCGTTTTTATGATCCTGCCAATAGCATCTGTCTGTAAAATCAATATAGCTTGCTGTACCAGAAAATCTGTTGTTGCTTGCACGTAGGACGTCCAGCTAGCGGACGCATGTAGAGGCTTGCACCCGATCCATAAAGGCTCACTAACCTGCATTTTGGTGTCTGAGTGTCTTCTTCCGCGGGACGGGAGCGGCGCCGGACACTTTACTATTCGTGTGTCCTAGAAGAAATGTTCCACTTTACCAGGGAACAGGAAACCAAGTCAATTCCTGGGTCCAGAGCCTCTGTAAGGAAGGGCTGGCAGTGAAGTCTGCTCGGAAAAGCTGGCAGAGACTGGCACCTGCAGGTCGGCAGTCTCTTACCATCTTGCATGTCAGAGAAATAAAAGCCTCACATTTACTGTGCCATGGTCTGTAGTCGCTGTATGCATCAGGGAGTGTTTAGAACAACAGAAAATCTGATTTCAGGGTGCACAGTGAGACAGTTGCAACTATTGCTAAACATTTGATAGCAAACCTACTGTGTGCAGAGTTAAGCGTTATTCCTTATGGACGACACAGCAGAGTGTTGCAAGGCTTTAAGGTATCCTATGGCAGAGTTCTGTATATATACATATATCATGTAGTGGCTGCACACAGATGGGGTGCAGGGTAATGTGGCAACACATGCTTGTAATGTGTATCGGTCACATTGGGGTGATGGCCAAACATGACCAGAGATATTTCTCATCTCCTTGTATGGAAATATTCAGAATTTCTCAAGACCTGTTCTAAAATCTCTCCACTTGCAGTTTTTAAATCTGCTGTTTGCCATGTGGAGATTTCCCTGAGCAGGAGAGAATGACCTTTCTGTGAAGGTTGGGTAATGGATTTTGTGTAATGTATGATGCATGGTGATGGTGTCGACGAAGACATCATTTGGCATCTGAGGGCCCCCCTTGCCCAGGCAGGTGGATGTGGGTGTGCTGAGTTGTGGCCGTGAGAGGCTCCACTGAGATGCTGGGAGGAGTCATGGCTGCTAACGGGCATAGGAGAGCCACACGCATCTCTACTGTTCTTCCACCCCAAATATTTCTTCTGCTGCATCTGGTTTTCCATCTCAACCACTATCCCTCTGCCCCTTAGCACTTTCCACTGTCGTTCATCAAACAGGGCAACCCCCACAGAGGTCAGCGGCAGAGTTCTGTCCACACCATAGAAATCCATCATCACACTTCTCTGTACAGTGTGGGAGGACACTGGTAAATTCCTTCATGCTTCTCTCTGCCACAGCTGTCCCCACCCCAGCTTTCTCTCCTGGATCAGTGTGAGTGAGTTTTGCTTCACTCACATGGCACAGTTCTGAGGATTCTGCCTTGGGTCTGCCACAACTGAACCTATGCTGCAAAATCTTCACGTTGTCAGACAGCAGCATGAATACGACGACAGGCATTCATCTCAGCAGGTAGGTTTAGAAACAGTTTATGAGCTACACTGATACCTTTTCCTCCATAATATAAAAACATGCCCAACATGCTGCTCACTGAAAAGTATTCCTGGCCATATAGGGTTGCCTGATATTACCTGGACATTGGCATGTGGTTCTTGTTTTGCTACTGTAAATTGCATTTTCCTGGCTGTCGCCTGGCTTCGGGGAGACGAGTCCCACAGGGGCCTGAGGTCCCGTAACTGCTAACAGAACCTCATGAGAATGTGGAGCAACTCAACAAATGTGCTGTTTCTCTTCCCTTCTTATTCTTCACTGTAACTGTGGCTATTAGGGCTGGGATCCAGAATATCCCCCAAAGCTGCACAGTGGCCGAGACTTAGGGATCTGATGAGATGACAACCTTGGAACTCTAACTGCATCAAGTGGGGGAGCGCCCTCAGGACATTCCAGTGCAGCGGGCTTGTTGTCAGTGGTCTGCCGTTCCCTCTGTACCCAGCCTCCCTCCAGGGCCTTGGGCTCTCTCTGTTCCCAGCTGTGGGTGGTCACCAGCTGCCCTTCCCCGTGACTTTCTGCTGTTCTTGCCTTGCAACCAGCTGCTCAGGAACCAAAATCCACGAAACTCTGAGCCCAAACAAACCTCCCTCCTTGAAGCAATGGGTGCCAGGTATTTTGTATGAATAACAAAAACCGAGTAGCACAAAGTCTGCTTTTCACCATCACCCCAACCAGGGCAAATGTACACGGGAATGGGTGCTGGCACTCTCTGGTGGTCAGCCCACTGCATGCAACCTGAATCTGATCTGGGTTGCTCAGGTCCTGGCTCAGGTCCTTGATTTCAGAGTAAAGGTCAGGTGCAGGCCGAGGACAGTTAGCCTCTGGACTCAACCTGCTGCTTCTGGCCCCTACCACTGGGGGCAGCAGATAAGGGGGTCTCCACCCTAGCTGATTGCACACCATGGAATGATGAAGCCCAAGAAGCCAGGAGAGACATGCATTGACCCCCAGAAGGAACAGTTTGCAGGGTTCCAGCCCAAGCCACTACCGGTCATGACACCCTGTGAGGAGAGCTGGCATTTTCTCCTGGTGCTACAGGAAGTGAGAGACACTCTAGGGATATCAGTCCCATCACTGTCCCTGGGGACAGTAGGGACAGGTAGAGCTGGGGACGGGCTCCTACAACCAGGTTGTGGCCATGGCTGAGCCTCTGGAACTTCTCTGAGGTGAAGATAACACAGAAGGGCAGTGGGACACGTGTGGAAACCCAGAGTCAGCAGAGTGTGTTGCTCTTCCCAGGGCTCTTGGGTGCTTAAGGTCACTGTGCATCTCTGAGAGGGTGCAAACTGGTGCTGCTTTCCTGTGCCTTTTTGCCCCATTCGCCTTTTTGCATTGTGCATAGTGGGATTTAGGAAATGTGGCTTGAGGGTGACCCTCTGTGACCTTGACCGAGGCCCTCTGCTTCCCCGGCCTTGTTTTCACTACCTGAAATGAGTGCTCATGCCCTCGCCACACTCCTGCCAGGAGCTGCCATCCACATGGCCTAGCACTCAGGCAGCGTGGGGTGGACCCTGGGCTTCCTTCAGGGCCCTGCTAGCAGGGTGCTTGCTTCTTCCTCTGGTGGGCGCCTCTCCCCACACAACCCTTTCCCAAGCCTCTGGGCCTAGCTTCATGCTGTCCCCTCTGCCTGGCATTTTCTCACCACGTTTCATGGGCAAAATCATTCCTCTTAGCTCAAGGATATTGGCACAGATTTCTGCTTGCTGAGAATGCCTTCTAGAGCGTGGAAGGTGGATCCATCTGGCTTTGCTTGTGGGCCAACCGGTTTCTGCTGTATGTGTTTTGCAGCACAGTTGTTTGGCGCATACATGTTAGGGTTTTTTATGTTTTCTTGGGGTATGGCTCCTTTCTCCATGGTGCCATGGGGCCCTCTAACCTAGGGATTTTCCTTCTCCTGAGGCCTGTTCTGTCTGAAATTAGCATCAGCATTCCCACTTTTCTTTTGTTAATGTTAGCATGCTAGTTCTTTCTCCTCTTTTCTTCTAACCACTATATGATTTTAGAATCAAAGGCAGCATTTCGGAGGTGATGTACAGACCTATCTTCTGGGATCTACCCTCACAGTGTCCACATTTTAACCAGTGTGTCTGACTACTGGTGTGGAAAGTGCTTTAAGTACAGACTACTATCCGTGGGACCTCGTTGTGCTTCCTGTCTCGCCCCTTCACTTCGGCCTTCCACTTTTCCATTCTTCTCTCGTTTCCCTTGAGGGCTTTGTAGGGCTCCACTGCTCTGCTTTCAGCTGTCTGCCTTTCAGGACTCCATGGAGGTGCACTCTGTGCTGTGAATCTGGGGCCATCTGCAGAGAGTCTGGAGCTCAGTTGGCTGGGGAACCTCACTGACGCCAAGGCCTCTGCTGTGGCTCTGCTGGGCTACAGAGCAGATGTCCCCTCAGGTCTCTGTCCCCAGTCCTCTGAGAATGGGTGCTGGTGGGCTTCTGAGGGTGGGATGGAACAGACACCTGGTTCTAGAGCAGTGATGCTGACATGCAACTCTGAGGGAAGTAGGCTTAAGGCAAAAACATGGGGCTCCTGTAGGTGGAGGTGGGGCAGACTTCTCTTCTCCCCTTTCCTCCCCATCCTTCTTTCCCCTGTCCCTCCTCCTTGTACAGAGATCATGCCTGCTTTTTCTCTGCCCTGAACTGCACCCCAGCCCTGAGGCCTCTTGAAGGACGCCCTCCCTCCATGTACCCCCACCCCACTAATTCCTTGGCCCTCAGGCCCCTCCTATTGCCAGTCCCCTGGCTGAGCCCCTGGTTGGGGTCCAGATGCAGGCTCAGCCCTTGCCTGCCCACCACCACCCTGGGGGTCAGGGAAGTGGGGCCACTTCTTGCCTCAGAGGCTCACAGGGATGGAGGAGGTAGCGCTTAATGCACAGCTCCAAAGTGAACTTGCTGGTGGGGTACACTTTTCCCAGTACGTGGGGTGGGCGGTCGGAGTGAGGCAGGAATGTGCAACCTGCTGGGTGCCTGGGGTAGGTGGACAACTGCCCTTCTAGAGAGAGGGGCTTTTACCTGTAGACCAGCTACTCCGGGGCCCTGAGGATGTGTCCCAGGCCTGGCTCCTCGCCTTCTGCCGGGGTCTGCCCTTCATGTCTGGGGACCTCTTGATCTGATCCGCACTACCACAGGTACAGAAGTCCGGCTGCTTACCCGAGAAGTAGCATAAAGCCAGTATTTATTCATGTACTTTATGTATTTAGGACAGAGGTCTGCCGGGTCTCACTAACAGATCAGACTCATAGCGATCCTCCTGTTTTCAGCCTCCCAAGCACTGGGATTACAGGCACGTGCCACCACGCCCAGTCTCAGTTGCCATCTCAGTACGCCCCAGGGGCAGGGCGGGGCGGCACAGCCCACCAGGGATCAAACCCCAGTCCCTGCACCTGGTCCAAAGCCAGAATTTATTTTTATTTGGCGATACTTGGAATTAAAATCCCAGGCTCTTGCACTGAGCTATATCCCCAAGCTCTTTTGTATTTTTTCCTTTTAGACAAGGTCTCTCTATGTCACCCAGGCTGGCCTCAAAGTTGCAGTCCTCCTACCTCAGCTTCCTAATCAGTGGGAGACTATAGGCATATAGGCATGTGCCACTGCACCTGGCTTAATGTCGTTGTTTGGGAGAAGCCGCGTGGTGGTTTCAGAGGTGGCGAGTGGGTGCGGCAGTGGGACCCCAGGGTTTGCTGAAGGGCAGTTAACCGCCGTGGGCAGGAGGAGGGCCCGGAAAGGGGAATCGAGTCAGGGGCCCCAAAACTGCTTGCCCTCTTCACTTGGCAGCCGGGCCCGTGTGGGTGGAAAGCCGTGGGAATGCTGCTTTAAGATGTGGGGTCAGGTGGCCGTAGGGAGACAACTTGGACTCCTGGGCGAGGCTGGTTCTTGGGCACAGGGGTGTGGCAGGGCACAGGGAAGAGGCCCAGGCTGAGTCATGAGGGAGAAGGAAAAAAACCTTGGGACAATTCACACACCCAGCGTCACTTCGGGCCTGGCTTGAGACAACGGGAAAGAAGAAGTGAAATCTCTGAGCTGTACCGAGATCCATGCAGCCTGCTTCAGGGGACAGTTTGCTACCAAATTATCCCTGTTATGCAAATCTCCTTGTGGAGGGGGGCCTGCGCTGGACCTGGGGGTCACATCTGCTTCCCCTCCTGCGATTCAGTTCACTGGGTCTCCTGGGCCATCTGCTGTCCCCAGCCCTGCAGGAGCTGCTGCTGTGGCTCCGGAGGGGGGTGCGGCTGGGCACCTGCAGCTCTGGGACAGCCACCCTGCTGAGAGTCATCCTGTCACAGGCAGCCATGGGGACAGGTCAAGGGAAGTTGGCTTAATCAAAAGTGGGGGCCCGGGGTGCTGCCCCTCTCTCTGCCTGAGGGGAACCTAAGCAAGAGTTTGGCCTCAGCTGGGGCCCAGTGCTGGGTGCGCAGGTCTGGCAGGCTTAGAGGCTGCCTCCACCCCCGTGGCTTTTCCTGCCACAGGGGCAGGAGTCCTGTTTTGTTTTTGTTTTAAGAACTAGGAGTGGAACACAGGACACTGAGCTACACTCTCAGCTCCCTTGATTTCTTTTTATTTTTGACGTCTACCCAAATATCAGGCCACATGTTCAACGTCATGTAGCGCAGCTGGCTGCACACAGACACAGCAGGGTGTGGCCGCCTCCTGGCTGCCTGCGTCAGTGTGGGCTACTCTGTGCAGATGAGTTGGGGCCAACTCTGTGCTCCTCAGAGCTGGTGATGGGGCAAACTGGAAGCAGAGATGGTGCTGTTGACAGCACAGCCAGGCTCCAGCCCAGAGCAGGGTGCAGCGTTTGCAGAGCACTGGGGGCAGTGCAGTTGCTGCCTTGGCTGCCCAAGCTCCCTTGGAGTCCCTGCTGGTTGCTGGTTGCTCAGAGGCCATGGTCCAAGGCTTCTTGAGCCCCTGATTGTGCTCAGGGAGGACGCCAGGTGTCAGCAGGACTCACAGCTTCCAGGGCACTGTGATGGGAAATGTGCTACGGTGCGGAAAGGCGTCAGGAACCCTTGGCCTCCCAGCCCCATCCCACCTGCCCCCACTCCCCACTCACTGCATGCTTGTAAGGAAACAGGTGGGTGGAGGAGCAGGCGTGGCTGCTGGTCCCGGTGCTCTCTGAAGCCCAGGAGCTGAGGAGGGGGATTCTGAGGATACCTACTCCCATGGTGGTGACAGCAAGGCACAAGGAGGCCATGAGCATGGCAGGATGGGGGCCTCACCCACATGTGCCCCACTGGGATACTTCTGTCCACCTTGAGCCTGCGTTGTCTCCTCTCTTGGGACACTTCTGGCGCCCCTTTACTAGGCTCACAGGAGAAGCGAGACACAGCCACACTGCAGCCACATGGCATTATTTTAGCACTGGGGATTGAGGCCAGGGTCTGTGCACTGAGCTACACCCCCGGCCCTCTTTTGAGACAGGGTCTGCTAAGTCACTGAGCTGCTCAGGCTCAGACTGAATGTGTGATCCTCCTGCCTCAGCCTCCCAGAGTGCTGGAATGACAGGCGAGTACCAGTGTTTGCATGTCCGGGCCTGATGTGAACTGTTCATGTGCATTTCAGTGCCTTTGGATCTGCTGCCATGCCATGCAACTGGGCCACTGCACCCTGCATTCTAGATCTTGACTCAGGCAAGCTGCAGCTGTTTGCCCTAAGGGTACAAAGGTTTTTACCCTAAAGAGGACACAGCAGTGCGGGTGCGTCACAGAGGAAGGGCAGATGCCACACCCCACCACTCCTGGACTGGACGGTGGCTTTGCAGGTAACTGCATACACAGCTCCCTTGGGCACTCTGTCCCAAGCCCCACCAGAGTGGCCCACATGGCTCATGCTGTCCGGGTTATCTGACATATGCCGCACTCTGCCCTCTGGACACTGTGCCCTCATCTTCCCAGCCTTTCAGGGTGCCAAGCAGTGTCCTCACTGACTGCAGAAGCAGCCAGGCAGACACCAGGAGTGTGAAAACCAAACTCCTGTGACAGCAAAAGGCTCCTCGCTACAAACTCGCCTCGATACCTTCCCGCCCTCCAGACACCCCCATCCTGGCTGCTTTCTGCAGCAGCTCTGGAGTCCTTTTTCCTGAGTATCTTCCACTGTGCTGTCCTGGCTGCTTTAATGTCCTGAACAGACTCAAAACACTGACCTTTCCCAGGAGGAAGCACCAGAAGTGATGCAGGCTGGGTCCCATGAGAAATGCTCATGTGTTTCAGCGAATTTCAGAGGTGCCTTTCCACTGGACGGTGCTCAGCGGCTTCACACGTCATATTTTTGATCGCACCCAAGGACAATCAGGAAAGAGGACTCCAGAGCTGTCTCCGAAAGTCACATGGATGATAGGATGAGGGTGTTCAGAGTGAGGGAATCCACGGCAGTATTTCTTTAATGGTTTTTAAAATGTAACCCTTCACCATGCATTCTGGTCACCTGTCCTACACACCCTAACTCTTTGAAAGAGCTGTCTTAGGCCCTCTCTTCTTTTGCACGGCCTGCAGGAGCCGGCAGGTGCCTCTACCATGTCCTCTCATAGTGGCGTGGACACCACGGGAGAGGGCAGGCAGACAGTCCACCTCACTACTGAAGACACCGGGAAATGTCTTACTGCAAAATGTGCCCCAAAGGACCCTCCATCCCCAGCGGTGCATCCCTGTTCACAGTTGCACAGAGCACCGAGGAGGCCACCCGGAGATGCTGCAGGTCCTTGCTGCAGTCCTGGGCCAGGAGGGAGGAAGGGCGGAGGCTGCACTGGACACAAGTGAGACCTCTGCAATTACCACACGCAGCATCATGCAGATGTGTACGAGAACGTCCTGGCATTGAGCTGCGTACTAATTCAGAACTACACCTGACCGTAGTGAGTGCTGTTTCACTGAAAGCATGTGCGCTTTCTCTCAGAGGGCTGCAGTTTGAAAGAAGCCTCTATTTTGGTTCTTTTATAGGGTCTCGCTACACAGATACAACTGGTATGATCTGCATGTTTACAGCCTCCCAAGCACTGCAGTTACAGGTGTGAGCCACCACGCCCAGTCTCAGTTGCCATCTCAGCATGCCCAGGGGATGGGGATTGAACCCCTGGCCCCTGCACCTGCCTAGGCAGTTGCTTTATTCCACTGGACTATCTGGCTGGCCCTGGTTCATTTTTTAAAAGTGGAAACACTGAGGTAGTTGTGGAGTGAGAGACATCGGGCTTCACTGGAGGTGACCCTTCGTCCTCCCTAGGATAGAGGTGAAGAATGGAGACACATTTGCACCCTGACACAGCTACTCAAGTCTGTTTCTGTCACTTCTGTTTCAGCAAGGGGAGGACTGTACAGGCGTCACTGCGCAGTCACCATAATAAAAGCAAAGATGAAAAAAACACAGAGATAGAAAAGCCCTCCTTTAGAGGCACCCACATTTCTCCATCTGGAGCTCCTTTCTTCCTGGATGTGCCAGGACTTTATCAGGTGGCTGACGCTAACTGGAGCTGCCCCACGCCGGTACGCAGTGCCTCGGTTCACGAGTGCTTTTGTTTGTGAACAATTTGGCTTGCAAGTAAAAGATTTTGGCTAAATTTAGTACTTGCCTGCAAACTCTACAGCAAGTGACAAACAGAGCTATGGCCATCTTTTCCAAAATCCCAGGCCAAATTAAGTGCACAAAAGGAGGTACCGCTGCTGCATCTGAAGCATCTGGGTTGGGACGCACTGCCTGGTGACAAAGCAATGAGAACCCAACCACATTCTGTGATCCTGTCACCAGGACAAGGATGCAGGAGAGGTCAGGGGCAGGGAGTACAGGCAAGTGGCAGGAGGGCTGACCCACTCCTCTGACCTGCTTGCCTCTGCCAGCTGTTTGCTTTCAGCTCCAGGAAGCGTGAATGCCAGGCACACCTCAGCATGCATGGAAGCTAAGACACACACACCGAGCCACGACGGAAGAAACCACAGAACAAAAGGTGAGAGGTCATGCAAAATTCTACTTTTACCAGCTAGAAGAAAAATCGGTGACTTTTGGTACAGAATATGGGCACTTTTCAAACATAATTTAATTACTGTTGACATAATATGAAACCTTACTTTAAATACAGTGGCTCCCCCCTCCAAAAATGCCATTATAATAAAACCACAATGAAAGGTGTGCAAATAGACATTTATATTGGCTATAAAAGGCAGTGAGCTGGGCATGGTGGTGTGCTTGTGGCCTCAGCAGTCTGGGAGGCTGAGGTGGAAGGATGGCGATTTTGAGCCCAGTCTAGGCAACTCAGTGAGACCCCGTCTCAGAAGTAAAAAAAAAAAAAAAAAAAAAAGTTAAAAACAGACTGAGGATGCAATTCATCGCAAAGGCCTTGGGTCCAATACCAGTACATGAAAGGGAGAAAGAAAGGAAAGGAGGGAGGGATGGAGGGACAGAGGGAGGAGGGAGGGAAGAACACAAGGAGGGAGGAGGGAGAGGAAGGGACAAAGCATTCTAGCAAGAGCACCTGCTGATACTATGTACAGCTCTGGGTGAAGCCCTGTTGAAAGCCACTGGAAAATGATCTCCTTAACCGAGTGACCGGGACAAGTGACAGCGAAGGGGAGGTGGCGAAGTCCACCAGCAGCCAGAGCCACTGCGGGCCCAGTGAGTGAGGGTGAGGTGTGGCACCTGCCTCTGAGTGGCAGTGAACTGAGCAACCCTCAGCCTGGGGTCCTCCACCTCTCTTCACTCAGTGCTGGTGTGGCAGACACACACCAGCATGATCACAATTTTATTTTCAGGTTCAGAGTGCCACACCGTGCTGGGACTCAAGACTGACCTCCCCAGGCCTGGCCCCTTCAGCACAGCTCTTGGGCCCGTGACTCACATGTGCTGATCCTGACTGAGGAGCACAGGTGTGGCGAGAGCCTGCTGACAGGGAAAGACTTCAGGTGCTGTCTTCAGGAAGCTTCCCAGACCTCCATGGGCTTAGGATTGATTCCCTGAGCTCACTCAAGTTTGCCCCTGGGGAGCTATTTTGGGTAGTGACCGAGGGTGTTCCTGAGTGCCGTACAAGACCCAGGAGCGACCCCTAGGAAGGAGTCACACGGCCATCCTGTGTGATACAAGGCGCCTTGGGTGATGCAGATGTGGAGGTACCTGCCCACAAAGTCCCCTCTATATCCTGTGCACACTCTTGATAGTTTGGGTGGAGACCGGAACTGTAAACACTTAGAGCCATCCGTGTTTTTTTGGCAGCAACTAAGACTTCAGTGACACGACTGAGGCAGAGACACAGCCACTGTCCCCGGTTGTTCCTGATCCTCCCGTCTGGTGCCAGTGGCCCTGTCCTGTAGGATCAGGTGGGCTCCCCTCCCTAGAGCCCGCACAAGGCATGGCATTGCCCTGCGGGGACAAAGGCAAGGCATCTGCACTTCCCATTTCTGGGGGCACATGCACTACTTTTACTTCATGGTGGAGTTTCTGAATCTGACCAATTTAGCTTCCAACAGGGAGTTCTGTGTGTGAGTGGCTCAGTGCTGGGCTCTCTACCTTCCCTTGACAGAAAACTGAGCTGCCACATGAATCACCCTCTGCCTGTCCCTGAACTACAGCAGGCTGGCCAGCAGGTGGAGGGAGGGGCAGCACTCGGTGCCCTCTAGGGCCGCTGAAGCCCCTGAGAGGGCAGAGCAGAAGGATGGACTCTAGTCTGGGGCAGAAACAGCCAGAGGAGGAGCAGAGACACAGAAAAAGGAGTGTGGCCTTTGGAGAGAAGCTTTGGTTTCCAAGGATGCTCACTGTGATAGGCCCACAGAATGCAGTTCCAGTTCCAAGGCTGGTGGGAGGGTGCAGGACAGACTTCAGGCCTCCATGGGACAGGACATGAAGAAACAGAAACAGGGATCCTGCATATGTCCCCAGGACCACTGGGCCTGCCTCCCTCACCTCAGCCTCAGGAGCCCAGGCAACGTTGGGGTGCCACAAACCAGAGGACAGCTCTGCGGGGCTTGGCCCCTCCATTCCCTTCCCCTGGGCCCAATAGCACTGCCCCAGATATTTTTCTGGGCAGCTTTCCGCCCCAGATGCAGGTGGCCCAGGGCCATGGCCCCAGGTCTAGGCTGCTGTCTCTTTCCTGTGGCTCTTCTGTTGGCTGATGGGGACACCATGCCTCCGTGGGCTGTGCCTGCTGCACTGGGACCACCTCACTCCTTTCCAGGCCCTGCCTTAGGTTATTTTTCATTCTCTGGGAAAATTCAGGCTGGCTTTGGAGGAGAAGCTAGAGAGTGACTGGTGCGGGGATTCAGCCAGAAGTCTGGAAGCTTCCAGCAGGACGAGACTCGGGTGCATTCTGTGCACACTGCGTCTATTGAAAGCCTTCATTTCCAAGCAAATCAGCTAACCCCAACCACCCAGTTCAAAAGAAGACGGAAGCCATGTACAAGACGCATGTCCAGTGGGTCCAGGAAGGTGGTGGGCGGCGACGGGCAGGCTTTAGCTCATGGGGAAGCGGTGCTCGCCACGCGTGATGTGTGAGGAGAACTCGTACCTGTCCTGGCTGTGGTAGCCGCACATGTTGCACTCGAAGGGGTCACGGAAGCCGTGGCAGCCCATGTGGATGGTGTACATAACATGGTCGAGAAAGAGCACGCGGCAGTGTTCGCACCTGTAGGCCTTGACCTGCTCGCCACTTGTGCTGAGCACGCGGAAGGCATCGTGCGCGCCCTCGAAGGCGCGCTGCTCCTCCTTGAGCACCAGCCCGTTGCGCGCGTGGGGGCCCAGGTGGCTGCTCAGGTAGATGAGGCCGCCCTGCTGCTCCTCCGTGTTGCTCTCCGTGTCCGTGGAGTCTTGGCAGCTGTTGCTGGGTGACGCCTCGCGCTCTGAGGATGTACACTTGGCCTTGGACAGCAGCAGCAAGTTCTCCACCGCGCTGTCCTGCGCCGAGGGCGGCGGCCGCGGGGGGCCCTCGGGCCCGGGCTTGTGCAGTGGGTACAGCGGGCTGATGACGGGCACCACATCAGCACCCCCGGGCGGCGTCTGCACCAGGGGTCGCAGGGACTCAGCCCCCAGGTAGTTGATGGCGTTGTTGATGGCCTGGTCCATCACGTGTGACGTCATCATCTCGTTCTCCTTCTCATAGCTGCCGCTGCTGTCATAGGGCAGGTCAGACAGGCACTTGTCCCCTGGGGGAGGCAAGCAATCGTGAGCAGTTTGTGCCTGGCAGGGGACGCCTCCCACCCAGGTGCCCCAGTGCCCCACAGCTAGGAGAGGCTGCATAGCTGCATCAGTGTCTGGGGACCATCTCATATCACCCTCACAGTGGGCTCTGGGAAAGCTGCTGGGTGTGTGGCAGGGAGGACCAGAGGTCATCTGCACCGTAGTGGGCCGCACGCCACTTGCTCCTCCCACATGAGACACCATAACCATAGTCTGGGGGTGCACACCTGTGACCCCAGCACTCAGAGAGGCTGAGGCAGGACAACAGCAAGCCTGAACCTCCCCTGGGCAGCTTAACAACTCAGTAAGACCCTGTCTCAGAATAAATAGACAGATAGGGGTGGAGATACAGCTCAGGGTGGGGTTGCTCCCTAGTACATACACTCAGGAAAAATCCAGCCAAATACCCCCTGCATTATCATATTCAATTTAAAAATTGATATTTAAATGAGGTATCTTTAAGACAGTGTTCTACCTAATTTACAATGACTGCCTAATTTGTTATCCCAGACAGGATGATGTCACTCTGCTTTCTACCAGGTTCGACCTCTATTCAGGGCCTGGGAAACAGCTGTGGGCGGGGGGGCCACCTCTAATCGTGAATGTGGCAGCCACACAGGTCGGTGCTTTCCCGCCAAGACATACTGCTTCCCCAGAGTCACGGTTCTGTGACTGCCAAACCCCCACCAAACTGTTCTTCTAAACACTTCATCTGAACAGCAAATGGGTACAGGAAAGGCAAATGTGTGCCCCAGATGATCAGGGTAACCTCAGTCTACCTGTGGAGCTTCCTCTTCCCTTGTGCCCAGTGGCAAGAGAAAAGTCACACAGCCACAAGAGTGTGGTGGCTCAATCACGTATCCTAGTGAAACCTACCTATCTATGCCCACGGAAAGAACCAAAACTCTCACATGGGATGTGGGACAAAACCTGGCTACTAATTTCTGTCTCTTTCTCTCCTGCTCTGAGATGAAATCTTGTGAGTAGCTCAGGCTGGCTGGAACTCGAGGCTCTCCTGTCTCAGCCTCCCTAGTGCCATATGCTGGTCTCATTCCCTAAACCCTCATGCATGGATCTACAGCACTCTGCATTTGCCACAGAGGGCCGTTCTCCCTCTTCTGGTCATGGAGCAATGTGTGCCTCTGCCTGCAGGAACCAGGTGACACAGGAGTGGGCAGACAGAGCCCTTTAGGCTCAGACCCAGAGCTTCCTGTGGGAACAGGAAGCTCAGTGGCGATGTAGGTGTACGGCTGCAACCAAGTCTCATGACACGGGGAGTCTGTATCTCAGGCCGCCCACCCTCACCTGGCCCCAGCTCGCCTCACCCCTCTTGGGATTTCGAGTAGTTGGCTGGTTGCGCTCATGGGAGAAGAAAGCCTCAGACACGGCTGGAAGAGGCAGGGGTACCGGCCAAGCTCCTCAGACCATGCAGCGGAGGCAGGAGCAAAAGATATGCCATGGTTACGGTGCAAATATTTTCCAGCAACACCAGGGAGGAGAGGAAGTTACACAAAGCAGGAAGTGTGTCCCGGGGGAAGATTAACCTGATTCAGGGAAGACAGGAACTGCCTCATAGAGGCTTCATGATGTGGAGCCAGTTTTTAAAAAAGCAAGGATGGTAGTCAGAGCAAAAGAGTGAAAGGAAAAGAGACCTCACCTCTCAGAAGACAAAAGGAAGGCCCACGCGGCCTGTCAGGGATGCATACATGAAAGCCAGCACAAATGCCAGTAGAGTACCGTCTATGACAGGACTGAACAAAGAAAGGGGATGCAAAGGAAGGACCATTCTGTATTTGTATATATAGAGCAGTTAGGACAAAATATACAGCTACTTGCACGTAATTCTATGAGAAGAAAGATTTGCACTAATAGTGTTTGGACAGGATATCCTGTCTGCTTCTTGTACTATGGATAGCCACTAAGAAGATAACAATGTAAAAAGTATTAATCATTGAAACTATCCTATAAATCAGCTCTGAAAAAAAAAAAGATAGGTATACAGGTACATTCTCTTAATTCAATGAATAGAGGGATCTGCTCTAATAGTGTTTGTAAATAGAATATCATGTCTGCATTTTGTACAACAAATAACTAAGAAAACAATATGCAGTGCATTAATTATTGAATCTGTCCTACTAATTTGATTTGAAACTGTCTCATTGCTATTTGTTCTTCAATAAAATTATGGGAAAAAAAGCGGAAGGAAAACTGTGGAAACTGAATTAGGGACATAGAGAGAAGCATAAGATAATAGTGAATAAATCAAAAAATTCAATGAAATAAAAACAAGTGTAAAGAAATGGTGTAATAGGCATGGATGACAAAGGAGTCAGTGCATGGAGAAATGGTAACCCCAGACACACATCTCCACAGGTAGAGAAAAGAGACAGGAAAGAACATTTCCTACAAATGAAGAAGAAATAGCAGGGGGACCACCAGAATAAAAGGGATGGAAATTTTACTCAGAATGCGAAACCCTAAAGATATCTCTTAGTTACTGTGTGTGACTTTCATTTTCAAGCAAGAAGCCTTCCTGGCGCACACCTGTGACCTGGTGCTCTGGCAGGCAAGGTGGGAGCCTTGCAAACTCAAGTTCAAGATGGGCAACTAAGCAAGATCCGGCCTCAAAATAAAGTCTGAAGAGGGCTGGTGATGAGTCTCCACATGAAGGCCGTGGGTTCAGCACCCAGGAGAGAAAGCAAGCAAGCAGGTAAGCAGGCAGGCCGGCCGGGTGGGGGAGACACACACTGGTGGGCATTCGGGGAGAGAATGGAAATCACCTTACAGAAAAAAAGATGAGATCAGATTTAGACGTCTCCAGTCACGGTGAGCATTCAGGTGGCCACCAGGAGACTCAGCGAGAGCTGGAGTGTTGACCATTGCCACCCACGCCACAGGACACCCCCTGGTACTGAGGGGACCATCCTGGGGCGGTGGGGGGCAGGGCTCAAGGCACGAGCAAGAGGCACTGAGAATCAGTGCTCACAGGCCCGGATCTGACTCCTGAATCTGTAAACTTAGGCTTGTTAGCAAGGCACTCCACGATTCCAAGGACAGTGCCCCCAGGACAGAACATGTGCATCTGAAGCTGGACAACAGAAGCATGGTGCTGGAAGTACGCGCTGGAAGCTGGGTCATGGCCTTACGTCTCAAAGGCGTAGGCCAGTGGGTGCTGGGGGTGCTCACACGGAACAGGTGGCTCAACTAATGATGCCAAGCTATGTCTTCTGTCATGAATATTTTAGTGTTAATATTTTAAAGTAGTTTTTCTTCTGGGATATAAGATTTATACAAAGAGCAGTCAGTCCTCGTGCACTGTTGGGGCTCCTTTTGCCTGTGGACCTTAAGACATATTTATTATGCTGGCATCCTCAGGAAGTATTTACTACCCATGTATCTTTCTTAATCCATGGATCCACCCTCTGCCCACTCACGTGTATATGGCAGGCGTTTAGACTGATGCACATCTGACCTGGGTTCTGAAGACATGAACCTCGCATCACAGGTCTCTATACGCTAGGCATGGTGGTGCCCTCCCAGGACCCCAGGACTCTGCGGGCCAAGGCAGGAGGAGCAGAAGCTCTAGCCCAGCCCTGGCAACTTAATGACTTAGCAAGGCTGTGTCGCGAAGAAGACTAGCGCTGGGGTTGTAGCTCAGCACAAAGGCCTTGGGTCCCAGCCTCAGGCTCACAAAGCACTCTTGTCATGAACTATGTATAATTTAAACAATACACCAGGATTTCTCTTTTGCATGAAAGAAGGGAGGCCACCTGCATCCTAGTGGGGGCAGAGGAGCACTGACCGCCAGCACTTGCGTGGTTCTGCCCTGTTGGTGCCCAAGTGCAAACAGCAATCAGCGCTGCCATTTCCCAGCAGCTCTCTGCCCTGGACTCCTGATCCTGCTGCCCTGTCACTAACCACTCAGAGGGTGACAGCTTTAAAGGGGGCAACAGTGAGGGATGCTGCCAGCAAAACTTCACACTCATGCTCACACTGAACTGTTTTAATCTGAGCTCAGATATCAATAAAGCAGAAGCGTGTGCCACTCAAGAGGCCTATGCAACACAGAGCTAATACAGCCCTATGTTTTTCAGGTACTTTCTAGTGGTAGAAACACTATCACATCCATTGTCACCTTAAAAAATTAAAACTAAAAATTACATTTGACCTAGTTCTTCCTCTTCTAGGTATCTTCTAGAAAGAATTAAAATCATAATATTACCATGATCCTGCATACCCACATTTATAACAGCACAACTCATAACAGCTAAATGTTGGAAGTGGCCTGTACAGCCATTAGAACATGAATGGACAAAGAAAACACACTATCTTAATGGAATACTACTCTGCCACAAACAAGGACCAGCTTCAGTCTTTGTAGGAAAGTGGATGGGGGTTGAGGTCATAATGTAAGTGACATAAATCAGATCTCCAGCCGAAACAGCATGGGATAAATCATGTGAGGAGAAAACTGAATGACAGGTAACGGGGTGCACAGGCAGATCTTTTGCAGGCGAGCAGGGGCCGAGGAGTTGGAGGGGGGCCTGGATGTGGGAGCACTTAAGGTGTGCCACGTGCACAGATGCCTGTGCCACGACCATCGTTCTGTGCATCAGTGCACACGGGCACTGATAAAAATAAAAACGTGGGCAATAGCTGGGATCCCGCCCTCCTCCAGGTCTGTCCACGGAGGCACACAGCCTGCTGGAGGGCCCTGGAGAATCCGCCTCCCGGTGCACTGGAGCCGCAGGGAGTGGGCGTCAACACTGCAAAGGCCTGGCAGCGGCACCTGGTGGGGGCAGCGGGGCGGGCAGAGGCCCTGCTCCCACTCGGCTTCAGGCGCCCCTCTTTTCCTCTGCTTCTGCTGCCACCCTGCCCTCTGCCCTGCAGACCCCTTCTCCCTGCCTTACTCTGTGAGCCTCCGCTTGTCCCCTTTTGCACAGAAGCTTCGGTCCTGGGTGTGGAGCTAGCTGCAGGAAGGTGGCGCTGGGGCGTCACTGCCTGGGCCTCTCCCACACCACAGGGACTGGGCTGAGCTCTGTGCCTCCCTTCTGCTCACCGCACACCCCCTCACGAAGCCCATGTCCAGGGACCTGCCGGCAGAGCCGCTGTCCAGGACGGATCCCAGGGGTCCTGCGCCTGTGCTGCGCAAGCCCCAGCAACCCCAGCAGCCTCCTCAAAGCCCAGCCTCTTCCCTGCACTGCCCAACGACGGAAGAGCCCTCACTGCACACGCTGCGGACCGCTGGGGCTCGGCTGTGTTTCTAAGGGATTTTATCGCTTCCTTTTCCCTCTCTCAAGCTCTGTGATAAATCTCTTTAATCAACAGATCAAAATGGAGCCTTATTTGACACTGCCAGAGGGAGGCTGGTGCCAAAAGCTGGCCTCTCTCTGCTGCTCTACCTCCGCCAAGGGTATCATTCTAGCTACGTCCTCTCCAGGCACAAATTTCCCAGAGCCCCCACCCCAGGATCCTTGGATATTAGCACCCAAGCCCAGTGCTCCCTCTTGTTCCAGCAGAGGCCTCACCCTTTCTCAAACAGTGCAGGAACAACCGGAGACCACAGATGGTTTCCCTTCCAGGCCCTGCCCTGTACCCCTGGGCTTTCGCCCATGCTCCCTTCTCTCCCAGTGCTGGCCTCTTTCCTCTTTCCCACTAGTCTGTGGCCCTTGCTCTGTCTTTCTCCCATTAGAAATGTGCCCATGCTTCCCCGGCACTCTGTGACGGGGTCCCTCTCCCTATGCAGGGGGGCCTGTCCTCCTGGGGCCTCCTGAGACAAGGCCACTTTGTCTAGGCACCTGGTGGGTGGTGCGGCTCATCCAGGAGCACACCGGCTCCTGCCCTGTCCTGTGCCCCCATTCCTGTTCCCACCACCGTCTCTCTCCCAGTCTGTTTAGAATCCTCTCCACCTTCCCCTGCACGGACAATGCGAGCACCTCTTCCTCCTCCACCTCTCAACTCTTCTTGTACCTTTTTCTTGGACATGACGCTTGCCCACCCTAGATGGTGACAGGGAACCTCTACACTGGCGGTGTTCAATGTCCTCACTCACCGGGGGTCATCTTAGGCTCACGGCGACCCCATGTGATCCACAAACATTGGAGCCACTGGGCAGACCAGAGAGACAGAGTCCTTCCGCCAAGGTCTCAGCCTTGCTGAGTGGCTGCATGCTGCCCGTGGGCTGGAACCCTGCCACTGTGCCCGGTTTCCGGCCATTTCTGCGAGCCAAATGCTGTTTGAGGAGGTGCTCACCCTGCATCTTATTCCCTTCTGCACCAGTGCAAGTGGGGATTCTGTGGTTCAAACATTAGCCCTGACCATCTCCTTTCCACCTGGTACTGCTGGGGCAAAGTCGCTACCTGACCCCCAGTGCCCATGATCCTCACCAGGGAATGTGGAGCTCATGGGGAGGGGGTGTAGGTTGCGGGGTCTTTCTGTGTGTGATGGGGGCTTGGTTTCCAGTGCTGGCCTCAGAGACCTGGCTATCCTGGGAGGATAAGAACCATAGATCATTGTGGCTGGCCAGATAGCTCAGTGGACTAAAGCACTTGCTCAGGTAGAGCACAGGGGCCAGGGTTCAATCCCTGGCCCCACAAGCTGTGCTGGCCCTACCCCTGGGGCGTGCTGAGATGGTGATCAAGACTAGGTGACTGAGACAGGCGCACACCTGTAACCCTAGCATTTGGGATGCTGAAAACAGGCGTCATTACAAGTCTGATCTGCATAGTGAGACCCTGTGGACCCTCTACTAAAATACATTAAAAGATAAAATGAACCATAGATCAAAGGGTTCCTGCTGAGACAGTTTGCAGGTCTTATGAAACTTACTGAGAAATATTCAAAGATATTTAAGAAATGTCATTTAACACCTTTTGGATTTTTAAAAAAATCAGGTTGGGACCTCTCCTCTACACTTGCCTAAGCCTACAACCCTCAGGAGGAGGTTTTGTTCTTTTGTTTTAAAGAGACAGCAAACGTGTGACTCTTACCAAGAAATTTCTGAGGCATAGAGCTCTTACGTTTGGCGACGTTACTTGCTATTCTGTCCAGCACGAGGGATCTCTCTGATCCTATCTTGCACAGGTCTTCTGCCATCTCACTGTGATTAGTTTCTTCTTTAATGACTAAAGCCAAAGATAGAGAGCCAGTTTAGAAATGCTGATGTTGAAGGAGCTCCGCCTAGCCAGTATGCTGGAGACATTGGTGCCCGCCTACAAGGGCTCAGTCCTTCCCCGAGTTATTTCCAATCCTCCCAGCGACCCAGCACAGCAGAGATGCCCTGCAGCAATGTCAGCGGCTAGCCCTAGCAACTGCTCCTTCTCCAGCACTGATGTACCACTCACAGTCCCTCAGGACCAAACAAGTGTCACCTCTGCCTCCGAAGCTGCACCTCCTTCAGGTAACTGTGTCCCTTTAACAGAGCCTTTAGGCTTTTCAAAGTGTTATGAAGGCCACGTCCTCACTCAATCCTAGCGGCAGCCCTGTGACAGCTGTTGCATCAAGAAATGAGGGAGGAACTTGATGTCCTCAGTGGGTACACAGGAGCAGGCATGAGCCATGGGGGGCGGGACCTGGAATTCCTGACCCCTGAGCACTGAGTCTAGCAACTCTGCCATGTTCACACACCTCAGAACGTTCAGACATCGAGGTGGGAAATGCAGATACATGGCGGACTGATCTCTATTTGTCTGTATCCTCTCATTTGTCTTGTGTCTATTGACTTCCGGTTTTGGTGGCTACCACTTCTGCAGTGTAACTCATCCCCCTGAGATTTATCCTGCTGTTGCAGGAGCTGAAGATGGGAATGTTATCTTCTGCACACGGAGCAGTCCTATCGATTCTGCTTCTGGCTTCTGGTTTCTGCTCCCAGATATCTGCGCAGACTGACCCCAGAGCCTTCAGGAGGCTTAGCCATTCTATTATGGTTTGTCTGTTCTTCAAAAAGCTCTAAACATTCAAGCACTACAACTTCATGTAATGGTGAACATTGGCTCTCTTTGAAAACAGCTGCTGTGCATCTTGCAGATGCATTTTATGAAAGATGGCTGCCAGATTCCGGTGTGGCTCACACAGCCTCTTCTGTGTGTTCCTTCTCGTGACTGATCCTTTTTAAAGCTGTCTTGCTATCCCTTTCTGAGAAGAAGGCTCCTAAGTATTTCATGACTCCATTGCCATTATGAACTCAAGAGCCCTGTTTTGCGTTAGACACCACTGTTGGCATATTTTGTTTTTTTTCTGATAGTAGAACATGTTCCTACACTGGCCTGCACCTGCACACCCTGCCCTGATGAACAGGAAGGACAAACAGGAAGGACTAGCAAGCTAAGGCTCTCATCACTCGCTCCTTTTTTGGACAGTAGGGACCAGGGCTGCTCAGGGCACCCACACTCTCAAGCAGAGTTTCCTCATGCACACTACAGAGCCTCCAGGGGGTCCTTCCCTCCGCTTCTGGGTGTCTGGCTGCTCTGCTTTTGATGTGCTTGTTTCCACTCTGTGACTTCCAATTCAAGAGAAACTGTTTGCATAAAGATATTAGAAAATGACCATGAGTGACTCAAAGCCTTCTCTTGAAGACCACTGGGTCCTGATCCACAACATTTCCCTGTACCTTCTCAGCTAGGCTTTGCTTTTACTTAATGGCCAGCCTAAGAATCTCTGGCAAGGAAGCACCTGTGGTTCTCCCCTGGGTACTGACAGGGCAGATTTCGGGGGTGTGGAGGGACAGACACAGGAGCAGCAGAGGGGCACGGCGTGACCTAGGTGCCCACCCGCTTCTGCCCATGTGGGGCCTGAAGGAGCCCACTAGTGTTCTTCCATGCATCCCCTAATACTCCCAGATTTTTCAGCAGCATGAACTGAAGGTGTGGATCCTTTGATAGGTCTGGTCTGGGGGAACCCTTAGGTTATAGGGTGCCCTTAGCAGGGACTGGGGAGATGGGGCATACCTTTCTCTGTCTGCTGGAGGGTGACAGAGTAGGCTTTCCTCCATGACACTGATTCACCATCAATCCAAGAAGCAGGGACAGCCATGGCCTGAAGCCCCTGCACTGTCATTCAATGTGATCTTTCCCTCTGTACAAAATGATTTTTGTTGTTATCCGGTAGAGTGCCAGAAAGCACTGACTGATGTACAGGTTCAGGCGCTTACACTCCTGACCACATCTGGATGCCACAGGAGGTAGGAGGAGCTCAGGGTGCACAGGAGCTAATGCACTTGCTTGGCCTGCCAGGGCCCTGGGTTCTGGCCTGGCACTGCAAACCACAGCAGCAACTAGAGCTCTGGATCCCCAAGCTGCCTCCTTTGCTGGGTGTGTTTTCTCAATTCCATGTGCATCAGAGGATATTCTTCTATAGGGCTTAGTATTCTACTTAACTTGTTAGCCAAAATATGTTGAGTATATAATGGATCATTAAGTATCAATATGTAAATGCCATAATAAGAAACACTTGCTTCTCAGACTCACTGCTTGATTTTTTTCAGATAAATATAATTGTTCATTTTGAGTTTATTTTAAATGATCAAGACCATCCAACACAGTCCAGCAGTTCAAGCACCTATAGTATTTAAATGCCAATTGAATACCCATCCCAGACAGGACTAAACCGAAAAAGGGGATACAAAGGAAGGACCATTTCGTATTTGTATATACAGAGTAGTTAGGATAGATACACAGCTACTTTTGCTTAATTCTATGAGAAGAAAGATTTATAGTAATAGTGTTTGGACAGGATATCCTGTCTGCTTCTTGTACTATGGATGACCACTAAGAAGACAACAATGTAAGATGTATTAATAATTGAAAATGTCCTATTAATCAGCTTTGAAACTGTCTCATTGATATTTGACTCTCAATAGAATAATAAATAAACAAATGATCAAGCCCATCCTGCTCTGCCCTGGTCCAGGCCTTGGGGACTGGCCACAAACACTACCGCTATCATGATTGCAACATCAGTCTCTCCTGCTCCCCCGCATCTGCAGCACCTCACCAGCCTGGACTTGGAACTGAGGGAGGCACGTGAGAATTCACGGAATCTCATCTCAAAGGGAGGAGCAGTGGCCCAGGAAGCTGTTGGTCCAGGCCCAGAGCAGGCCACTGGGGCACTTGCTGTGGGGTCTGCTCCCTCTCAGTGCCGAGGCTGCTCTGAAAAGATTTTTAGGGCTTTTTTTCTGGTCGTGTTTTTCTCTTGGCCTCATTTGCCACTACCAATGGGTACATGAGTAGGAATATCCGTGTGGGAATCATTGTTTGAAGTCAAATGTTGAGTGAGGCTTACTAAATTACATTAATCTCATTTCTATCCCACCATGCAACGATGTCTTTTCCAGTGGCTGTATGGGGGGAATCCTATTTGGAAAGAGGCTAGCTTCATTTTATCTAAATCTAAGCTATTTTCTCATCTCTGTACCATCATACCTGACCACTTCAAGGAGAGGCTTACTCAGCTCACAGTGCGCAGAAACACTTGCTTTTCAGACCCACTGCTTGATTTTTTCAGATGAACACAGTATTTGAGTGTTCATTTTAGTTACAACGTACAGAGATTTCAGGCCACAGTCAGCTGGCTCCGAGGCAGGGCAGCATGGCAGAGGGGCGCGGGAGAGGAGAAGCAGCCCGGGGCAGGGTAGCAGGAAGCAGAGCGTGATCAAGGGCAGA
This sequence comes from Ctenomys sociabilis, assembly GCA_004027165.1. Lineage (NCBI taxonomy): Eukaryota > Metazoa > Chordata > Mammalia > Rodentia > Ctenomyidae > Ctenomys > Ctenomys sociabilis. The sequence goes on from PVKA01003026.1 coordinate 99,724, forward strand.
GGAGGGAGCCGGACGCTGCCAGGCCACGCCCTTCGGGGCCCCGCCTCCACCAGTCTGCACCTCCCAACCTCATATTGAGGTCTGTGCTCATCAGGAAACTCGTCCACAGGTGAGTGTCACACCCCGTGATCCAGTCACTGCTCTGTGGCCCTACTGTGAGTGTGCAAGGCTTTAGGGACACCTAGATACTAACTGTACCAATCTACTTAGGAATCTCACGTTTCTTAGGAAGGTAGCAAGGAATCTTTCTTAACTTTCATGGGGTCCTGTACGAAAATCCAGCCTTCCTCAGTATGTTTGCACAGCTTTGCCTGCCTGCTGCTGCCCGTGACGGAGCCACGTGCGCTCTCCTTACGCCACAGCGCGCAGCCCCAGACACACGCTACATTCTCTTCCGCTCCTGATGTCTGACACTCCTGAGCACCCGAGTCCGCCTACGAGGTCTGCTCTCAAGCCCAGAGCACGTGTGAATGCTTTGCCTTTGGAATCATAGCCCAAAAGCTCTGATTTGACCAATTTTACGAAACTTTTCTTTTTGTGGTACTGGGACCTGGAACCCAGGGCTTAACACTGAGCTATATCCCTAGCCCTCCCCTATTGTCTCTAAAACTTTTGACACAGAGTGTTAATAAGTAGTTAAATTGTCCAGGCTTGGTACAAACCCGTCTCAGTCTCTCAGAGTGCTACAATTATGGGTATGCACCTCCATGCTCACCTTATGAAAAATAATTTTAAACAGGACTGCATCGCTTATTTTGGTTACAAAGCACAGAAAATTGTTTTTTGTTTGCTGTACAGTCCTGGAGGCTGAACCCAGGGCCTAATGCATGCCAGGCAGATGCCCTTCCACTGGGCTATAGCCCTAGTCACTCCTTCAGATTGAAAGTAACAAACTTGAAGGATAAACTAGCAACTTTTAAGAGTAGCTACCATTTTAGAAAGGGAAGATTTTTAAGATAAGCCCTGTGACGTTTGATGAGAACTGAGAAAGTAGAGAAGGAAGATACCTTGTTCCCAGTAAAAATTGCCACATCATTGGCCAAAAAGGTCCCTCCGCCCTGGCCACGGTGGGAAGCAGGCCGTAGCTGGCTCCTGACGTGCTGGGAGGGAGAGGGGTCCAGGTGCGGCCCAAGCCCGTGCTTACCTGGGTACAGCGTGCCTGGAAGGCCCATGCTTTCCAAGTAGTTGTGGCAGCGCTCTTTATGTTCCTCTAAAGAGCTTCGCTGTTTATAGCTCCGGCCACAATATCCACATTTGTGAGGTTTACCAACTGCAGGAAACACAATTGAGTTCAAGACTCAAATTAAAGATTGGCCTTCTGTGTAATGGGAATGCATGCAACACAATCATTACCTGGAAAACTTTAAAATCCGCTCCTCTCGAAAGCTAAAAGCATCATGGGCTTGGCCTGCATCACTGAATTCAACGTTAGGGCACGGGGGACTCCTTGACGGGACCAGGAACTTATGCGACTTTTATTTCACCTCAGTTTGCCTGCCTGCCTACCAAATTCTATCCTTTTGACATCACTGAACTCTGTCCTTTAACTGGAACAAATGAACCTCTGAAGTGTCAAAATGTGGACACCAAACAACTAAACAGAAAAGCAAGGGAGGCTGGGTAACGCACACTTCCGTGTCCTCTGCCTCAGTCCTGGGGCTGCGAGTATCACAGCCAGGGTACTGTGATTCAAAAGGTGAAATGGGAGGACACGAGAGCTCAAGAAGCCATGACAGACCAAAGTGTCCAGTGGAATGGGCACTCTATTCTAAATTGCATTTTGTTACATAATACTGATGTGTTCTACATTTGTAGTGTATAATACAAAATATTTAACATAAGAATATACAATATAAAAAAGCAAAATGGAAAGTAATATGGAAAAGCCAAAATGTGTTTTCTTTTCTTTTCTTTCTTTTGGTGGAACCGGGGATTGAACTCAGGCCCTTGCGCTTGCCAGGGAAGTGCTTATTCAACACTGCGCCATCTCCCCAGCCCTCAAAATGTGTTTTCATATGGAAAATCTCTGCTGTATTTTCATCAGCAGAGTCCTGTTTCTCTCCTTAGGTGATGTTAGGGTGATGCACCTTTTGCATCGGCCCTGACCATCAGAAGTCACTGGTGGCAACTGGCCTGTTCTATGTTTCTGCCCAACGGGGCAATCGCTGTGCCAGGACGCTGCCCAACACAGTGGGCACTGGACTACGAGAAGTGAAGTTCAGTTCTGTTCACTCTTAATTTCCTAAACTACAATCGTCACAGGTGCACACTGGGCAGCGTTCTTTGAGGCTTCCGTCCTTGCTAGATTTTACTAAGTAGCGTTTTAGGGGAACAAAGCTAGCAAGAAATCCAAGGCAAGCTTACATTTAAAGACTGCACTAAATACCATCTAAAGAGATGAAATGGGCTGGGGAGATAACTCAGTGGCCTAAGCACCTGCCTGGCAAGCCCAAGGTCCTGTGTTCAATTCCTGGCACCAAAAATAAATAGAGATGAAATGGATATAATTTCTTCAGTCACTTATATAAGAAGTACAGTAAATCCCCAACTTACAGACAAGTTCTATTCTGGAAGAATTCTTCCTAAATGGGGCTTGTCCGTAAGTTTGTAAAGTGAACCTTAAATAGTGTGCTGGTGAAAGTTTACAGCTTCAGTGTTCGTGGGCTGAGAACTCACTAAATTTCTACCCAGCATTTTCTGTCTTGTGCTCTTTGATTTATTATATTTCATTCTATAAAAATTAAAACTATTCAAACAGTGTTTGGGAACTAGTTTAATTACAGCTTATGGAGAACAGAAGCCATGCTTTAAAAGAATAAAACATGAAAACCAAAACTTGACTTTTAGAATAGAAAAAAAGAATCTTTATCTATAGGAAGTGATATATTTCAAACATTAGGAAATAACACTGAAATGCACAACATTGCCTAAACTTGTATGTTGGACTGATCGCTATTTTAGAAATAAAAAGGCTATATAGGTAATCCCTCCATCACATCTAGGAAAATCTAATATTTTGGCGGATTCCATGATCAAAACTGTCTCTTGCACATATGGCAGAGTGCACGAATACCATTTCCCTGAGCACATGATTTTAACGTCAGCACAGCCATAGTTGCTGGAAGCAACTGAGTTAAGGTCTTGCAGTGCAAAAGTCCGTAGTGAACATGACCACTGCCACAGCAGGAGTGAAGGAGCAGGCGGGCCGGTTCACGCACGCTTCCCATGTTATTTGTGGCCCTGGGGATACACCCCGAGCTACAAGCCCCCTTCTTTGTTTTTTTAGACCGGATCCTGCCAAGTCGCCAAGTTGCCCAGGCTTGAGCCTGTAATTCTCCTGCCTCAGCCTCGCAATGCTGAGATCACAGGCACGCGCCCCACGCCCTGCTGCCAGGCGCCTCTGGGAAGCAGCCTGGGACACAGCCACAGGCGTGCTGTTGATGGGCTGTGCCCCTGGCTCCTCCCAGTTGCTAGGGAGAGCTACGTGGTTGCTCTCAATTTTAATGAAGTAGAGGCAGGACCACTCCCGAAGGAAGTGGAGCATGGCTACACGGCAGTTGGCCAGACGCAAGGCCTTCAATTTATCCTCGCAATACCACTTTGAAGAACCTGGATGGCTGTTTACTTCTCTCCCTGGAGACATGTTTAATAGCTCTTCCCACAGCAGAAGCGCCAGCAGCCCCGACACCCCGGCGGCTCCCCCCACTACCGCCTTGCTGGATCCATAGCAAATAACCTGTCCTAGCCCACCACCACCTCCTGTAGATGAGTTGTGACCCAAATACAGTCACATCGCCACAAATCCCCCACAAATCCTCTCCCTTGCCTCAAACTGCCTTGAGGCCACTGTTCTTGCCACTTTCTAAAGTGGCTGGGGGCTTCTTTCCTAAGTGTCTTGAGTGGCACTGCTGTGCCTGTCTCAAGGTCCTAAATCAATTCGAATGTTTCCTTTGACCTTCAGGGAAGAGCTCCAGTCATGTGGTGTGAGATCCAGGGGGTGAGGTAGACAAGCGCCTTGTCTGCAAGGCCTTGCCTTCTCCCAAGGGGACACTCCGCAGCAGCAGTCACTGTGTTTCTTATCACACCTTACGAAGACGCTTAGGGACTCCAGGGTGCTTCACACAGCAGCAAGAGTGCTGGGATACGCGTGCTGCCCTGTGGGGTGCAAACGTGAGGGGGACTGATGGCAACTGTTTACTGTAATAATTTCCCGCCCTTGCTGGTCACACCCTGTGGTCACTCCATGAGCAGCCACATGGGAGCAGGCGCCCATCACACCTCAAATGATGTCACAGTGCCAACGGACACACATCTGTGCCTCAGGCTCCTTAGCAGTGCCACCCAAGAAGTAGGGGCACTGTGTGGGAGAGGGCAGAACTGGCCTCAGAGTATTCTCCGCAGAAGGGGCAGCTGTGACCCCTACTGACCTGAGTGACGCTGCTGGCAACATTACTTGTGTCTCGGTGATCCCCTCACTCTCTCTCCTAGCCAGCCGTCAGCACCAAATGAGGAATGTGACGTCACCGAGGCCCACCCGGGCATGCAGTGGGGCCACCCCTTCCCCTTGGGGTGTGTGCGGGGGGGGGTGTTCACAGAGCCACCAGGAAGCTCTGTGGACATCAGAAAGTGCTTGCTTTCATAGTCCATCACCTGTCTTGGGGCTCAGTTCCATCTGTGGCTAAGGTGGGGATGGAGAGATGGCTCGGGGTCCCTAATTGCACTTTCTCTGCCCTGGTGTCTCTTTCCCACCAAATGCCAACTCACACTAAAATGTTCACCATGCCCCTTCCAGAGCCAATGCAGAATCCCTGCTCCTTGCAGACCCCTGATGCATACTCAGAATCAGGCGCTGTGTGCATTCAAGCCCCCTCTCCTGGAAGTCTCTCCTGGCCCTCCTGGGCCTACCCTTCCTTTGCAAGCCTGCTGTGCCACGCAGGCATGGCAAAAGATGCTGTGGTTTCCTGGGGTGCACCCGCCCCCCTTGGACAAGGAGCTCCATGAAGCTCTCAAGAATTGTGGGGTAGGGACACAGACATGGACCTCTAAAACCTGCACCATGAAATACACTGCTTGCATTTGGGAAGAGATGCCTGAACCCTGTCCAACATTCCCAAAGAATTCAGCCTGTTTCTGCCTCCTGCAGAGGCCCCTCCACATGCTACGATCTGGGATAGCAGGAAGAAGGAGCTGGTCTGAAGCACCCCCCTCTCCATAGTACCTGCCTAGAGTGGCCGCTGCTTGGAGGATGTGCCTTTGCGCAGTGCACAACACCTACACTCTGACAGTGCAGCATGAAACAGACTTGTGCATGGCAGGCCATGCTGACCACACTGCAGGCAAACACAACACAGGCAGTTGGCCAAAGCCTTGCCTCCCACTGACCCATGGGCTATAGGGCTGTGGATAAGGGGCCACCTGCATGGCCAATCTAATCAAAGAAATACCACGTTCCCCCTTCCCCTACCCTGGCTTTGGCCTGTGTTGGGTGCGCTTTGCCACAGCACTCTGTCCACCTGTGCTTGGGCTGTGGCTTTTGTGGCCTAGACCTTTGGGCACTAGCCTAGCCCGGCGAGAGGGCCTGATTGCCGTTGCCATGCTGTACTGGGAGCTACCTGCGTCCCCTCCACCAGGAAACTCTCTCTGCTCCCGCCTTCAACGAAGCCTGGCACCTGATGACTTTGATGTGCCAGGGTGCCTTGGCGGAGGCGGAACCAGAAGCAGTGTGACCGGAAGCAGCGTGTTCACAAAGTTCCGAGGTGCTGGGAGAAGCAGGCTCCGCTGAGCACCCAGGGTGCTTTGTGCTCCTGCGTGCGCGTGTGTGCGTTCTGTTTCCCGCCCAGCCTCTGCGGTGCGGGGAGATACTTGCGCCAGCTGTGGCCGCCGGAGGCCCAGGTTGGCGGCCGGCGCCCGCGACCCCCGCCCGCGTGGCACCGCGCAGGCCCCGCCTGGCCGCCAACCTACCCGAGTGCGTCCGCAGGTGGCCGGTGAGCGCGTCCCTCCGGCGGCAGGCATAGTTGCAGAGGTGGCACTTGAATGGCTTCTCCCCGGAGTGCAGCTTGATGTGGCGCAGCAGGTTGCCTTTCTGGGTGAAGGAGGCCCCGCACTGATTGCACTGGAAGGGTCGCTCTCCTGGGGCGAGGAGGGAGAAGGGTGAGTACAAAGCTCAGAACCCTGCACGGGCACAGGGGACCGCTGTGGCGGCGACAAAGTTGCTTCCCACGAGGGGCTCAGTGACTTCCACCGGCTGCAGGTTTGATAGAACACGAGGCTTTCAGACGAAACCTGCCAGCTCCTTAACGCTTCGCTGGCTGGGTCAATTTGATCTGAAAATCTAATTTTTTTCCCCTAAATCAGAATGGCACATCACAATGCAAATTCAAACTCATTTAAATAAAGTGACTGCAACATTTTGTGATGAAGAGCCACTCTTCCTGATCAGCAGTTTTGGAATAAACCAATATCCAATTTTGCGTGTTGTGGCATTTGGTGGGGTTTTTAATGTGGCTTTTTTCAAAGGGTCTTTAAAATATGCCACTGAAGCAGCAAAATAAAAAGGAAACTCATTAAAAATGCATTTCAGGATCACAAGTTCATTTCAGCGTTACATTCTTATATTTAAATGAAAGGCACTTCATTATAACAGTTATAATAACTTCTTTTCATTTACATTTTCCCTGTATTTTCCCTTTCAATTTCTTCTCCATTACCTGTCTGTCCCTAAGCAGGCAAATCAAGAGAGAGACAGAGAAAGTATAGGGTGAGAGAAGAGAGAGAGAGATGGAGGAAGATTGAATAAAACAAGAGTCAGACGCAGTGAAGCCACAGTCCCACCTTGCCCAGAAACGTCCCAAGCTCCCTGAGGCAGGGCCTCACAGAGTTGCCTAGAGATTTTTGACTTTTTCTTTTGGCAAAACTTTTTAGCCTTTAATCTCTTGCTTGTCTACATCCAAGAAGACAAGTGCTATTTCAGGTACAGATCTCAGAGACTGGATATCTTGTTTCGAGGAATTCTTCCCGGCTGGTACATGGTACGTGTACCATGGTGACCTAGCAGAGCCTGGGACATCTGTGTGTGGCAGGGTCTGTGCTTGTATTCTGGTTCTGATGAAGGGAAACAGAGATTCATGAACAAGAATTGCTCAGTCATGTTGTTCTGCAGGCCAGTCATAGGTCTTGGAATCTGAGGTCGTTGAACCTTCACTTAGAGCAGAACCATATTTCTCAGCGTTAGGCAAATATGAAAACTCTTTGGAGAAACATGCTTTGCTTTGCTTTTCTTAGAGGAAGAGCTCAGAGTGACCACAGTGCCACTAAATAAACCAGGAATATACACCCTACAGATTGAGTTTTCTTAGAAGGAATGAAGTCTAGCTTGATGCTTGTATTTCCTGTAATGTGTCAGTGTGCTCTATAAAAGTTACACAGATTAAAGAACATGCAACTGTAGATCAGCTGGAAGGGCCCGGCCCTAAGCAGAATGCATTGAGCAGAGAGAAAGGGGTTCAGGGCAGCAGCCTGCACAGTGATGGCAGAAGCGAGTCACCACCCAGTGCTGAGGGAGGAGGTGGAGCAGGTGGAGTCCGAGCCCAGAGGTGCTTCTGGCGGGAGGACGAGTCACTTATCTGCTGTGATGCTTCCGGGCCTCCCTCACACAGCTTCACAAATGTGTGTGTTTACCTCCAAGTGGACAAAAGAAAAAGAAAATCAAGGGACACTGCGGAGAGACACAGGCACGGGACCCGGGAGCACAGTGCTTTCCATAGCTCTGGTGTAAATGTAAATGCCATTGTGAAAATCCATGTTCCCAAAATGCACATCACGAGGACAATAGGACACTGCTGGGGATGCAGGCAGGTTTGTGGTGCGACTGAGTTGGGGACAGATGGAAGCCAAGAGTCACCCACGGTCTGAGGTGCATGGGCAGCTGCAGGTAGATCCAGTGTCACTGGGGCTGTCATCGTCTGTTCCTGGACAGTGACATCTGCTTTCTAATTTAGGAGCTGCCGTTGTGGCCCTGCCATGCCTGACACCTGAATCCAGTAAGAAATCCTGTTCCTCAGCCTCCCCCTAAACCCTGAATCCCCGCCTGCTGTCAGCCTGGAGGGGAGCTGCCCTCTGGCGTCTGTGGAAGCAGAGAAAGCATAAGGCCTCTCTGCCATCAGCCAGCCAGACCTCATGGACACCGGAAGCTGCCTAGTGTGGTATGTGACACGAAGGGTGGCCACAGTGCGCCCTTCTACCTCTGCCCGTGAGTGTTCACACGAGGGAAGATCCCTGGGTTTGTCAGACCAGGGGCCTCCTCTTGTGTCTGTATAGAAAGGGCTCTGCGAGGACTCTAAAGCTGGGATACACCCTCTTTCTAGAAGTTAGTGGATGATCTCGGGGAACTGGAGTGTGTGACACTTTCGCTGCTGTTGGTGGGCAGAAGGGAGAGCGGATAGCAGGTGCCACTCTGTGTCTGTGCTCTGCAGGTTTATTCACTAAAGGTAATTAATCCTTTTATCCAGGCAGCAGTCATTCTAGCTTGGTAATTTAATATGCTAGGATTTGATTCATTTGTCAGATATTTATTTAAGAGAGTATTCACTGTCCAGTTGGGCTTTGCATGAATTAGCAGAAGGGAATCCACTCGAGGTTGACTCCTCAAGCAGGGAAGTGATTATTACCTCAGGTCCCAGAGTGCATACGCAGTGTCCCTGGGGTGGTTTTTATGACCTTCAGGTTAGGGTCCAGTCACTGGGAGGGCCAGTAGGGTGCCTGTCATGTTTTTCTTAGAGCTGGATATGACAGGTCTATTTCACTGGGTAATCTGAAGAGTAAGGTGCCCACTTAGAAAAGCAAAGTTGGCTTAGTTTTAAAAGCTAAACTGTTTCATTTGTTTGCACACTGGGATTTAACCTAAGGCCTTCACACTGAGCTCTATCTGCATCCCTATTTAATTTTTTATTTTTACACGAAGTCTTGCTAACTTGCTGACATGACCAGCTTAGAAGATAATGCTTTTATTGAAGAGGAATCTCTATTGAAACTCAGTGTATTTATAGTTTTATTCACAGATAACAAATGGGGTATGTCCCTTAAAATGCGCTCTGGTTCATGTATAAGTTTGCAATCTCAAAGACCTACGTGTTTTGGTAACCCAGATTTCTTCTCCATGCAGCTCCTGGATTCCTGCCTAGTTTTCTGTTACAGACATGTAACTGGCCTCATGTGGAGGTCGCAGGAGGCTGCGAGCTTCCTCAGTGTCCTGACTATGGTGCTGTGTCTGCTAGGATCCCGAGTCGCTTTCACTTGTGCTTTGTCTGCCTTTCCTCCCGGAAGCTACGTGGCAGTGCTGCCCCATGCCAGCCAGAGTGGTAGGGCTGGGGCTGGCATGGGGTGTCTGGGTTTCACGTCCAGCTTTCTGAGACTGCGGGAGTTGGTGCACTTATCAAGATTTACCCATCTCTGGAGGGTCTCCCTAGAGAAAGAAAAGCAACATTTCTGTTCAAGTCAAGAAACCCTCATACACACTACAAAAGGTAGGGTGAGTGCTGCTGCTTTTCCACTTTTAGGTCTGGGGATTCCTGAGGGGTGGAAGGACAGTTTTGCTGGGCACATGGGTGACCGCAGCTAGCAGAAGCGTGTGGGACTCCCTCACGCCCCGGGAGAGGGCAGCTTGTGGGCTGGGCCCAGCTCTGGGAAGCAGCCTTGCTTCCTTCATCTTTGGACGCTGAACAGCGAGCACAGTCTCTCCTACTCCCGAAGCCTCGCGAACCTTTTCAGCACCAGGGACCTGGCTGGCGTGGTGCTCCTCACCGGTGGAGGCGAGCATGAGCAGCTGTCTGGCACTGCGACCAGAGTCTTCGCTAAAGACAGATCGGACTTGTGCGCCTCATTTTGCTGCCTGTGCACGGCTTGTGATGTTTCTGAACATCAAGCCCTGCGGCACCTTGGTGGCCCAGGGAGGCGGCAGCTTTGGGTCTGCACATTTTCTGTCACGCTTGGTTATGGGGGATGCGTGACAGGTGCGCCCTGCGTGTGCTGCAGACTGCTCTGGGCCTAGCGCTAGGCGGCTGGCTGGGAGGGAGCGCGCAGACACTGTTACCTCCCTTATGGAGTTGGGGGGCCCTTGTCAGGGGTGCTTGAATGTGTTCCGGGGTAAGACTGCAATGCCCATTGTGCCTCGGCTGGACTGCTTGCAAGTGTTCAGTTTGAAGCCCCCAAGGAAGGGGCCGCGTGGCTCTGTACTTGGCTCCTTCCGCACCCGCGGGACTGTCTCGGCCGCGAAAGGAGAAACTGAGGCAGGCCTTACCCGTGTGGCTCCTCTTGTGAACCATGAGCACATTGGGCCCGATGCAGATAATCCCACAGATATCACACTTGAGCTTCCCGTTAGGGAGTCGGATGCCGCCAAGTCCCGACAAAGCCGCGCCGCCTTGGTCCCTGTGAGAGCCATTCATTTTCTCTCCCGAGGCATCAAGCATTCGTAAATCCTCCGCACATTCTTCCCCATTCACTTCACAGCCACGCCCATTCTCTTCATCACTCTGAGTCTCTACTTTAACATTACTGGCTGAAAGACACAACACAGGAGGCCACTCAGTGACGTTGCAAACAAGGAGAAAAAAACACAGTAACAGCAGCGAAAAGACCATGGCATCGAGCACGCTGACAGCGGGGCGAGAATTCTTAGCGGGACTCGCAGCCAGTGTCCGTGCCTCTGGCTGCGGGGAACGGAGACACTCAGGGAGCAGGGACATGACGGGCACTGCGGGCCCCGCCAGAGCCCACCTCAGGAGCAGTGGCTGGAGCTGCGTGGCTGAGCTGTTCCGCTTTTCAGAAAGGCACCAGGTCTGTGCCTGGTGGAGCCAGTCTAGCGTCGCTCTTCTCCACCTGTACCCTGGCACTCAGAGAGCGTCCACTCACACAGGCTGCAGCCCCAGCCACATGAGCTCCGGGAGTGAACCCCACGGGACTCTCCCGCGCACGCGCAGGACGTGCGTCTCTGGCTTCGCCCTACAGGCATGCTAAAGCATCTGGGGCCAAGCTTAGCAAATCGCGCTGTCCTTGGAGTTCGGCCCACACGTCCCCTTCAGATTCTGGAAAGGCCTTTGTCCTTTGGTCCTGGCTGTGCTGCTTCCTTTTCCCCTGATGGTGACACTGGCTGATCCCACTCCCTCTTCTGTTTCTCCCGCTTGCTAAGGGGCTTGCCAGGGTTGTTTATGAACGTATGCAAGATGGGCAGAGGCTTTCACAGAGAAAGATGCGCATGGGGCGGCAGGCCGTTCGGGTTAATGAAGATGAGTGCCACTGTCGGCTTCGCCTCATTGTTTAAGTCACTTGCAGGATAATTACCTCACCCGCATACTTTTCTTTTCAGAGAAAATATGAGGTGCTTCTTTGTGGTCTTTGGAGATGCTGGCATGAGCCCAGATGTGTGTGGGCACCATAAGAAACTTCAGCAGTGAAAACCCTCATTCTAAGCACTGTTTTCACAGAGTCCTCTGAATAGAAGGGACATCTCACCCCCTACTCTGATCACTGAGGTAAGTGACAACCCCGACTGTGTACCTCCCCCAGATCTCACTGTGTAGTTCAGGCTTGTCTTGAACTCACTGTTGCAACCCTCCTGCCTCAGCTTCCTAAGTTCTGGAATTATAGGTGTGTGCCAGGACTACATAATTTTTGATCCACAATTTTCAAAGTCTGGTCCTCAAAGGAGCAAGCTCAGTATCACCTAAGAACAAACCACATGCAGAGTTCTGGGCAGCCTGCAGCCCTATTCTCAGCCACTGGGGTGGGCCCAGCGCTCTGTGCCTTGGCGGGCCCATTCCCCCCCTCCCCCACTGGCCCGAAGGTATGCTTAAGACTGAGGACAGCTGTTATGAATCACCTGTCCAATCTGTCGTTGTCCTAATTTGTCTTGCCCACTGAATTCCCTAGTTCAGAGGTCTAGAGACCAGGCCTTGGCCACAGTGTCCTCCTCTGACATCTTAGCTCCACTGTGTGGAAGCTCCAAGATCATGGGTGAGTTGTCACACCCAGGTTTCCTCACCTGTCACCTGGGCATGGCTGTCGTCACTCAGGGCAGCTGTGAGGACCCAGGGTTGACAGATGACACGTCCACTTGGGACAGCGCCATGGTGGGTGGAAGATGCCACCCTCAGAATGGGCTCTGCCCCCCCAGGGAGGTTAACGGGCTCATTGCACCAGCGCAGAGCATTGCCGCTGAGCTCTCCGATGCTAGACCCTGCACAAGGAAATGTTGCCATCCCATCTGAGCAGTGAAGAAGCAGAGGTACAGAGAGGTTGAACAGCTTGCTATGGATACATAGCTAGCAAGTGTCAGGTGGAGGCAAACCAGGCCACCTAGTGCCACTGCTCACAACCATGCTGCTGTCATGCTGTGGGTGTCCCCAGGAGGCTCGAACACTCTGGGTTTGGCTCTAATGAGGTGACTGGATGATGGTTGTGAAATACTTGTCTGCAGATTAGTCCACTGAGGCACTGACAGCTGATGGGGATGTGGGAGGGGGAGCCCGGCTGGAGGAGGAGGGTTCCTGGAGCGGGGCCCATCTGTCTCCCTCCTCCCTTGACCACTGTTTCCAACTACCATGCTATGGACTGTTCCTGCACAGACGCCACCCTGTGCTGAGCCAGCCAGCCATGGACTGAGCCCTTACAAACTGTGAGCTAAAAGAAGCCTGCTTCCCTTGAATTGAGCAGGCTGGGAATTTTGTCCTAGTCATGAGAAGAGTAACTAAGATAAAAGCCAATCTTTGCCACTAGCTTTTTGGAGAAAAATCTTACAGGGAATGAAAGGATTGAGCAGAACGTGGACACAGCTCCCCATAGGAGACACCAAGGTCTGGAGACAGGTAGCTCGGAGATTTGCACTGGAGTAGCTTCCTGATAGCCCCTTCCAGCCTCCAGGGACAAACAACCACGCTGTCCTGACAAGGCTGGTGCAGGACGCAGGCAGGCAGGGAGGCCAGGCTTCCCCTTGGCCTGCTGTAGGAAACTGGGCCCCATAGAGTTAGGACTCTCAGGTACAGCCTGTGCACCCTACTAGTGGAAGTGACTTCTCGCCCTGAGTGCAGGCGCTGTACTGTGGTTGGTGTGTGTGGGAGGAGCTCAGCTACTGGGAAGTATGGAGGTCTTGGGGTGGGGCTGCCTTGAGGTCTTTGGGTCCCTGGAGGATGCTGTTGGAAGGGCAAGTGGCCCCTGTGAAACAGTCCCTCTGTCTGCTGGCCCATGACAGCAGAGAGCCCATGCACACACGTTCCCCATCAAGGCCACCTGGAACTTTCCCTTGGGAAACATCGATAAGCCCAGTCACGGTCTGGTGCCCCCAGCACCACAAACTCAGTAAGCTTCAGTTCTTTATGACTCACCAACTCTAGATCTTACAGCAGTAAATAAGGGGCCGAGTCCAACGTGCCCCAGAAATGGAACGAAGCTGCAACGATCTGTGCTCTCCCCAACCTAGGAGTGATTTTTATTATCTGCCTGTGGCTTTTGAGAGTGAGACTGGGCTATTCTGGTGCACGGTGGAGTGACTGGAGTGGACGCTCTTCTGCCCGAGGGCTAAGAGGCAGGACAGCGCCGGGGCTGCGACCTAGCTAGGCCAAGCCGCCTGATCGTGCACCCTGAGAGGGAGCAAGCTGGACAGGGCCACCTGTGCACATGTGGGACACCCTTATCTCTTCTGTGAGATGAGGCATAGTGACCTCAGGAGGCTGATGGTGCGTGGCCCTTCTGCCTGTGTGGCTCTTCCTGGGCAGGAGGTGGGCCACGGGGAGTGGGTGGGCGTCTGGCTCTGGTCACAAGCTCTGCCACAACACACCTTGCATAGGGGGAGGGGCCGTGTCGGGAAGGGAGTGAGGACGCTTGGGGAAGGTTGCAGTGGGTGCTGTTAGCACCCCCGGTGTTCTCAGGCCACGGGACATGGGCGTGGCCACTAACTTGGAGAGGGCGAATGAAGCCAGGACTTCGTTATTATCTTAAGTGAGATAGGCTGCTGAGAATGTTGAGAGAGCCAGAGAAAACGTGGACAGCCAGGAAGGATGTGGGGCAGATAAGGCCACAGGAGCAGGTAGGAGTGTATGTTTAAGAGGTTATATTTGACTCAGCTACACCTGTCCTAGGAATTTTCCTGAAAGAGTTAAAGATACCCTGCAGTGATCCATGCATGCCAGTGTTTGTGCCGCCAGCATTCATAGCAGCTAAACTTCAGGCCACCTAGATGCCCGGCAGCAGAGGGCCAGTGAGGAAGGGAGCTGTGTGCATGCAGTGGGGCTCTGCTCTGCTGGTAGGAAGGGTGCATGGGAGCTGTGTGCAGGAGGGTGGGTGATGGGAGAGGCCCTCAGCGAGCCAAGCGAGCCTCGAGCTGGAGTCGCATGGGTCTAATAGGAGGGACCCAAAGCATAAATGCAGAGTGAGATGAGAGGCAAACAGGGGACTCTGTAGAGGGGGTGGGTGCATAGATTGAAGAAAAGGGCAAGGAGAAACGGGGAGCAGTTGTGGCCTGTGTGTCAGCACTCTGCCTGGGGTGCGCATGAGTAGAAGTCTCCACCAGGCCTGGAGGGTGGCAGCGGGAGGCTACAGCAGGTTGAGGTAAAGTTCAAGACAGAAAGTGAAGGATGCTGGCTTCTAAGTTTCTAGGAGACAAGGGACACAGTGTCCTTAGGTGGCTGTGCACAAGGGATAGGGTCTGTGAGATATGAAGTCATGACAGAAGGACCTGCATCTGTAGGAGCCATGTGTGCTTCTAAAAGGGCTTCCAGGCCAGCTACTGATGGCGAAGAGCTGGACACTTGCTAGCATGACAGGGACAGGTTCTGGGCCATGCTGTGGCCTGAGAGGTCCGTGGTGTCTAAGAGAGAGCGGGTGGTAAGAAGCAAGCAGCAGAGTGGTGCTGTCCGCAGGGGTGCACAGCTTCAGCGGCCTGGGCTTCCCCTGAGTTGGGGACAAGGGTCCTCCTATCATGAGTGACAGAAGCGGCTGGGCACTGCTACGGAGATGACAGAGACTTCTGTGTGCCCAGAGAGTGCCTATCAAAGTGATGTCTCTGCTCCACCTAGAAGTGCTTAGTGGTGAAGTTGCAGGTACTTTCTTGACTACAGAGAAGAGACTTATAAATATTTTCTAACCCCTCCTACCTGGTCATTTAGAGCACTGAGTAGCAAAAGCAGGTGCTGGCCTGAACTGATGAATAGGGAAGTGAGTGGGGACCTGCGGGCCCACTTCCCCTCCTGGCTGGGCTCCAGCTTGCACCACTGACTGCGAGATAATGGGCAGGGGCCCAGACTTGTTATTCAGCCCCACAGTTTATACTGACGCAGATGTTGTCAAGGTCAAAAACATTCCTTCTCAGATGCTACTTAAAATCCAGAACAACTGCCATCTTCCTGTCATGTACGTTAGGCGTTTCTATGTGATCAGTAGCCCAGGAGCTTAGAGACCCCTGCCTGGAACAGGCATGCCTGGAACACTCAGACGAGTTTAGAACGGGAGGATCTGGAGGATACAAGGACTCTGAGGCCAGCTGGAGCCGGGAGGCTTGGACTGGCTGCCAGGCGTCATCCGCACTTGTGAATAATTGAACGTGTCTAATGCACGGGTATAATGCACACTGGCGGGTGCCACTTCTCGATGGCTCATGTTTCCTCTTCATGTCCTTTTTAGAATCTGGCTTCATACTTACTGGAAAAGCATTTTTGGTACCAGGTCACATTTTTTTCCATGAAAACAAATTCTGAAATTGGTGATATGAATTTGGG
>PVKA01003027.1:0-36044 GCA_004027165.1 Ctenomys sociabilis
CCAGTGCTGGGATTACAGGCATGCACCACCACGCCCGGCTTAGTTAGTTAATATATTTTCAAGTGAAGTGATCACTATGCCTATTTGAAAATTATCAGAAAAGTAGTATTTGAACTGTTATGATTAGAAGCTGTTCATGAAAACAATCATTGTGGTGCACGCATGTAATCCTAGCACTCAGGAGGGTGAGACAAGAGGATTGCGATGAGTTTAATGGCTTCCCTGGGCTTAATCTTCATTCAAGAAGAGCTGAAACTACACAGGGAGAATTTCTCTCAACAACTCATAAAAATAAAATATAAATAATGAAATAAAATAAATGGCCTGGGAATGTAGCTCAGTGTGAAGGTTGTGGTTCAGTTCCCAAGAATATAAAAATCAGTCAACCAATCCATTGGACAAAACCAGTGCATTGCTTTATGACTATGTGCATTTTTCTTTTCTTTTTTGAAAAATCAGGAATGCTGCCTTTCCATTTTTATTAGTGTATGTTTGCAGTACATAATACTTATATTTTATATCATGGGGCCTTGGAATATGTACATGACACATTTTAACTCTCCCCCCCTGCCCCTCTTCCTTCTTTCTCCTTCCAACTCTTGATCCCCTTCCTTCCTTTCCCCACCTTTCCCCCATCTCTCATACCCTCATTCATTAGATAAAGATCTTCCTATTTCTTTTATTTATACTTTATTTTGCTTTCTCTCTCTTTTCTCTCATATACGTGTGTGTGTGTGTGTGTGTGTGTGTGTGTGTGTGTTAGAGATAATGTATGGGATCAAGGTGGGGTTAGGTCAGGGAAATAAGCACTTGGTGCTGGAAAACAAATTTGCTCAGGGAAGTAACTAGCTGCAGGCTGGCATAGGACTTCACAAATAAAAAAATAATCATAATTCTGTTAACTCTCTGTTTCTCTTCAAGTTAAGATTCTAAACTTCTTAAGCTGACCCAGTGTATCAACCATTATAGGTGTTGAACTCATTATGTACCCTAGGAGACTAACATCAAACTCATAGCTCTCCTCCTGCCTCAGCCTCCTAAGTACTGGGATTATAAGGGTGTGCCACAATACCAGGCTGAACTTGAACTCACTCTGTAGCCCAGGCTAGCCTCAAAATCAAAGCATTCCTCCCAATTCAGCCTGCCAAGTCCTGGGATTGCAGGCATGCAGTACCATGCCTGACCTAAGTGTTTTTATTTTTTATTTTATTTATCTTTTTTTTTTGGCAGTACTGGGGATTGAACACAGGGCCTTGCACTTGCCAGGCAAGCATTTATTCTACTGAGGTCTCTCCCCAGCCCTGGACCTGAGTGTTTTTAACATTTAAATCTTTAATGCCTCTTGGAGCCAGGTAGAATAAGCGCTTGCCTGGCAAGCACAAGGGTCTGAGTTCAATCCCTGGTTTGGCCAAAAACAAACAAACAATAAATCTTTAATGCCTCTTGATTTTAATTTAGTACATGGTGAGATGTTGGGTCTAGACTCAGCCTTTTGCATGCGGATAGCCAAATTTTACAGCAATATTTATTAATTTATGTCTTTTTGAAACAGAGTTTTACTATGCTGGCCTTGAACTCACTTTGTAGCCTAGGCTGGCCTCAAATTCATAGTGATCCACCTGCCACAGCTTCCCAAGTGCTGAGAATATAGGTGTGCCCCAGCACATATGGTTTTTGGGGTCCTGCAATTAAAAGATCATGTGATCTGCAAATAATGATTGTCATAGCTATATGTGGAGGTTCTTCCAAAGCTTCATGCATCACAGGTGAGGCTATTCAGAAGGGTCTAGATTTAGGGTACATGACACTGGGACTCAGGGTGTGTGACTACTAAATGAGTCCATTAATTGATGTGGCATATTCTGGGTATGGAGGGGGGTAGGCCTTCCCTGGCTGTGGGTAGCAGCTACTCAAAGGGTGCACAGCTTGAAAAGGATAGAAGGAAATTGCAGGCCACTGCTTCATTGGTACTGTTCTGCTTTACTGCCTTCTGTCCACCATGAATTGTTTTTCCTCTGCCACACCACACTGTCTTGGAGCCAGTTGATGATGGGCTGAAAACTGAGCTAAATAACCCTTTCTTCCTTTAACTTTGTAGCTTTTTTTTTTTTTTTTTTTTTTTTTGCAGAACCAGGGATTGAACTCAGCTTGCACTTGCCAGGGAAGTGCTTATTCCACTGAGCTAGCTCCCCGGCTCTCTTCCTTTAACTTTGAGTGCTGGGTAGTTTATATGAGAGAGAAAAGTAAGTAAGAAAATGATACACTAAATTGATCCTGTTGTTGTTATTGTTGTTGTACCAGGCACTGTGTTGCTGAGCTAAATCATTGGCCTGAATTCATCCTTTCTATGCATATTACTATTTCTTCTTTCCCTTACCTGATTATTCTAGATCATGTTTTTGAGGACTATGTTTAGCAGGAGTGGTAATAGTGGACTTCCTTGTCTTTTTATTTATGTGTTTACTTATTATGTATTTAGTACAGGGTCTCACTACACAGATCACACTCCTAGTGATCCTCCTCCTTTCAGCCTCCTAAGACATGCGCCACCACACCCAGTCCCAGTCTCCACCTCAGTGTGCCCTGGGGGTGGGTCCAGCACTGCTAGCAGGGAATCAAACCTAGGTCCCTGCCTCTGCCTAAGCAGGCGCTTAATCTGCTGAGCTATCTGGACGGCCCTGTGTTCTTTTTGGAGAGGAAGGGGGGAACCCAGGATTGACTCAGGCCCTTGAGCTTGCAGGGAAGCGCTTATTCCACTGAGCCATCTCCCCAGCCCCCTGGCCCTGTATTCTTTTTTATTTTTCTTCTTCTTTTTTTTTTTTTTTTGTCTTTTTTGAGACAGGGTCTCACTGTGCAGTTCAGGCTGGCCTTAAGCTCACTTTGTAGCTCAGGCTGGTCTCGAACTCACAACAATCCTCCTGCCTCAGCCTCCCGAGTGCTGGGATTACAGGCATGCGCCACCACGCCCGGCACTATGGCCCTGTATTCTTAATGATATAATTATAGTAAAGTATCATCTACATTAGATTGAAATTTTAGAAACCAAGAGATCTTTCAAATGAACAGATTCATTGAGTTAGAACACATGCTAATCAGAAAAAAAAGGAACCAGTGTGAGGACAAATTGTTAGTGACCAGCAGCTGCTGGATTGCAGGCTAGACAGGGGTTAAAGGAAAAAGGACAGCTTGTTCCCGAGCACACTCAATGAGCTAAGTGCTGACCTTTCCTTGACATGTGTACCTCCTGAGTCTGTGGGCACACACACTTCCATTGTTTTGAGCATTATCCCTTGAGAACTTCGAGTTATTTGAGGATAAGATGTAAATAAGTTATATGACCCACACATGTGCAGAAACCCTGGCTGACGCACCCTTGAGAGGTCTCACAACAGTGGAGGAGAAAATAAAAGCCATGGGTTGGAGGAGCACTGCACTCTGCTTCTGTTCCCTTTGCCTCCTGCCTTGTGTCATTATCTTCTTATTTCTTTAATGCAACATCCTTGACTGCTAAGATTACAGGCATGTGTCACCATGCCCAGACTTTTATTTTTTATACTGCTCAGTAAACTGATTATCAAGTGTGTATGGAATAGTCAAGATTCACAAAATAGTCTAAATAATTTAAAAAAGAACATAAAATGAAGAGCTGCCTCTTAGACAGCAATACCTATTTTAAAGTTATAAAAGTTAGAACAGTGCTCAGGAATTGACAAATTAATCAACAAATTAGCATCTGAGCAGAGCCATGCATGTATGGAAACTGAGATAAAGAGCAGATAGTGTTTCTAATTAAGAAGAACTACATGAACCATTCAGTAAATTTAATTTGATAGCCCTATTCCTCTATATCAAGAAAAGAATGCCTCCCTCTAAAATAATGTGTCTATGTCATAAAGCTGCCATTAATAGTATATGATCATTCAAAGGAAAAATAAAGTATACTTTTGGGTAACAATATTGACAGGTCTAGGAACCTGAGGCAGGAGGATCACTGTGAGTCCAAGACTAACCTGGGCTACATAATGAGTTCAAGGCCAATCTGAACTATATAGGGATACCCTGTCTCAAAATGAATCAATCAATCAATCTTCAAATTATGAAGTCAAAATAAATAAATAAAATTATGAAGTCAAATGAGTATGTCACAGAAAAAAATAGATACATCACAATTTTATTTATAAGCATTTGTAGGGGGGTAATCAAACCTCAAGCCTTAAATGCACATAGATATTGTAGGCAGCTAAATTACATATAGGCAGTCAGACAGGGCCAGGCCCTCAAGGACACAGCACAGAAGACAAGATATACTGCAACTGTGAGAGAGAAGCATGCTCCTGCTGCAGGCCAGACCTAAAGACCAAAGATGGAACAAATGCTTGCCTCCCTAAAAATAAGCATCCAGGATTGATCATCACCTTGAGGAAGCCAGGAAGGGTCACTAATACACTTGTTCTGCCTGGCTACTGGATAACTTCCTGTTCTGTATGTGTGCCTGCTTACTGTGTGACTCTCTTCCACATTCGGTTCTGGATTTAATCAATTTTACCTGAGCAGTGGTGCTTGTAGCCTTATTGGTTGACCATAGTTTTGTCCCACCACATGCCCTCCTAAGCAAGTTCCCATGTTCTCTACCTTAGATGTGCCTCACTGCATCGTTTTATTCTACAAAAGTCCCTGGACAGACAGCTTCCCAGGGACAACCTGCTCAGGCCCTTCTGTCCCTCTCAAACAGAAGCTTTCTTTCTCCCAATAAATAGTCTCCTCTTAACTTCCATTTGTTCCTAAGATTCATTCTTTGGTTTTAGAGAACATGAACTCATCCCAGATACCTTTCAGATTGGGCATTTCATTCCCCTATATCAATATGAATACCTAAGCACAGAGAAAGAATCAGCAGTATGTACAATAAACCGAGGAAGAGCTGGGTAGCGTGGTCCGTAATTTGTTCTACATTACTAGCTGCTGTGCCATCCAGTTTCACCTTGACCTTCTTTCCAGTAATAGATTCATTATCTCTCCTGAGTTTTAGGACACATGACCACCAATTGACCTTGAAACTCCATGTGGCTTGCTAATGTTGTAGGCAGCTGAATTAGATAGAAATATTAGAGACAAGATGGAAGACAAAGTGACTTTGCAAGTTGGAAGAGACAGACACTCCCATATGGGACACACCTCAAGACCAAGGCCAAAAGAGGAAACACAGCTATACTTCCCTAGGGATGGGCATCAGGGACTGAAATTCTAACTAGATATTAAGCACCTTGAAAGAGACCTGTTCCACATTCATGCTCACTTGCTATGTGACTCACTTCCCCATTTGGTAATGGATTTAATCAATTTTACCTGAACAGTGGTGCTTGTAATCTCATTGGTTGATCATAGTTTTGACCCACCTAAGCGAGTTCCCATGTCTTCTCTACCACCTTAGACCCGCCTTACCACATGGGTTTCCTCTATAAAAGTCCCTGGAAGAGAAAGCTTCCCAAGGACAACATGATTGGGCCCCCTACTGTCCCTCTCTTGGACAGTAGCTTTCTTTCCCTCAATAAATATATTCTGCTCATAACCTCTGTTTTTCTTAAATTTTATTCTTCTGTTTTAGAGAACATGAACTCTTCCTGGTACCTTCTATGTTGGGCGATCAGTTTTTCTCCCTGTGTCATTCGGAGGTTCCCTGTATCACTAACAGCAGTCTTAGTGGAAGTTCAGCTTAACTTTTGTGATACTTGCTGAAGGTTGCCTTCCCATCTGCCAGCTGTGGTGGTGTATACCTGTGATCCCAGCACTTGGAGGCTGAGGCAGGAGGTTCACTGAGAGTTTGAGGCCAGCCTAGGCTACATAATGAGACCCTGTCACAAAGGAACACTTGGAAATTTATGCTTCACACTTCTGGAGGCTGGAAAGCCCATGACCAAGGTTCTAGCAGACCCTCCTCTTGGAGAAAGGTCTCTCTTCCAGCCATGAAAAAGGCTCTGCACATCTTCCTCCTTTAAAGACTCCCAATTAGTGGGATTAGGGTTTATGACTCACAAGGAATACGTACCTATTTGGTCTCAGCCCCAGGTTCTTCACTGGAAGAGAAACCTGACTTCAGAAGTGACAGAGTACTAGAAGCATCATTTGTTCTATTCTTTAGACTTTGGCCCCTGTTGCTGTTACAGGAGTTTCTACAAGATCCTTGGAATTCCCTGAGTTGTGGGAGTGCAGATTATCTTTTGTTATTCATCCTAATTCCCTAGCAATCTCACCTGGCTATGTTAATGAGTTGACTCTAGGAGAGGACCTCCAGCAGAGTTACCATTTGCTCTCCTACCTCTGTATTCTGGCCAATAATGGAATAAGGGGCACCAATGTAGCCTTCACATTCCTACATCAAAATGCTGACCAACTGCGGGAGGAGCTGCTTTTGTGATGCACACAGGCAGGAGTAAGAGGTCGAGCCCCCAGGAAGAAGCAGAAGCTCTGAGAAAGTATACCCAACTCCCCAAATTGCCCAGACTAGGTACAAGTTTTCAATCCTGCCTCAACTTTCCAGTGCTGGGGTCACAGGCAAGTGTCACTGTACCCGTCTGTGAAATATCACTAGAAACTGTAGAACTTGCTGGACATGGTTCTTTGTTGTAGCTCAATGTAAAGGCTCTGGGCTTTCAATCCCCAAGACTGTTAGAAAAACTAAAATAAAATAAAAATTGTTTCCACAATTCAGCTGTACTTTGATTCGTACTTGGATATTTTCTGTAAAATTCTTCATGAATTCATCATTTCATTAATTCTGAGTCCTTTCTGTCACTCACCCCCCTGGCCCTCACGTTCCCTGCCTGCCTCACACACTGCCTGGTTGCTCTATTTTCCTTTTTGCCCTCTCCTTATCTACAAGCACTGGGCCTCTTACTCCACTGAGTTTTGTGCATTTGCTCCTTATTATCTTTCATGTTCTCGCTTCCTTTTTTCTTATGCTTCTTACTGGCTTCCTTTTGATCTACTGGGTCTTTAGTTGCTTTTTCCCCATCTTGTTCCTGTCTAGAATTCCTAACTTCAAAGCCACTCAGTGAATCATGCTTCTGTGCAGCAGACAGAATATTTCAGCGAAGGATTCTCTGCCCTTGTAGTCTCAGAGTGGTTCTCCAGGGCCTTTGATGGAGGTCCTCTGACGCTTACCTGCCCATGAGTAAACTGGCCAGTACTGACCAATCTCAGACCTCTGTATCGGTCACAGCTACTTCACCCCCTTGTCCTCAGATGTCCCCACTCCCATCCCCATCTCCTGTTTGCCTCTTTTCTTCCACACAGAACGTTCTGAAAACAGTGTTTAGCTTGGAAAAGGAAAAAATAAAATAGACCGGAATGAGAAGGAATGCTGTAAGCATCAAGTGAGACAGAACTATGGTAGGCAGTGGTGCAGAAGTCCCCTCAAGGTTCTCATCTTAGTCCAAGAAATCATTATTTGTAATCCCAAATACACATTATTGGAACCCCATCAAGCTAATTCCAATATATCATGCCCAGTGCAATCCATGGTGAAAGTAAAGACACTAAAACATATTTATAATTGTTAGGGAGGCAAGGGACCCTAAGTCCAGCCATGAAGATGGCCTTCTGGAACAAAGAGGCCGATCCAGAGTAGCACATGTGTTTTGTTCAGTGGAGGAGAAGTGGTTTTAAAAAAATACCTCAGAATTGTGGGAAGTAGATGAGTACTGTGAGCAGAGCTAGGTAGGTGGCCTACATTTACCTCTGCCATATGCAGAAAGGATATGCAGAGAAAGTAATCTGCATTATGCTATTGAGATAGTATCTAATGTTTTGGAGGTCTGGTGTTCCAGCTCTGATGTAATCTTTCAAGCCCCAGGAAGTTATAGCCTCTATCTCTGGGCTCGATCCCAACTGGCAGCATGGAGCATTGGCTCTTCATCCTGTCTCAACCCAGCTCACAGTAAAAAGCAGCAGGTATAGGTTACCAGGGAAACACACATCTTCCAAAACTATCACAAGCACCTCAGCTAGACCAATATACATCATTTAAGGCCAACTGAAAGATAAAAGAGAAATCTTAGCCAGCTCTGTGCATATCAGTACAAGGAAATAGGGTCAGGCTCAGTCAAAATGGAGACAATTGCTCTTCTTTCAAGGAGAGCTGCTTAGATGGTCTTCCACACAGTGGGACAGGGCTAAGCCCTCAAGGAGCCAATATGGAAGGTACCTTGCAACTATTGGAGAGACAGGTACTCCTGCTGTGGGCCAGACCTCAAGACAAAAGAAGAAACAAATGCACCTGTATGCCTCCTTAGGGATGGACATCAGGGATTGATACTTTAAATCGGTATCTATCTCTTAGAGAAAGCCAGGATGAACCACTAAGCCAACCCCATTCAGGAAAGGCCCCTGTTCTGTATTCCTGCCCACTTCCTACATACTGTATTCCCCATTTGATCCTGATTTAATCAATTTTACCTGAGCAAGCATATTCATAATCTTTTGGTTGACCATAGTTTTATCCTACCTCATACCCACCTTGTGAGTTCTTGTATTTCCCCACCTTGTTCCTGCCTCACCAGATGGATTTTTTTTTAATATGTTTGGTACAGGTCTCATAGCGTCTGAGCTGTTTTCAGCCTCCCCAGCACTGGGATTACAGGGGTACACTACCGCACCCTGTCTCTGTAGGCAGGACTGGCTTGGAATGGGGTGCTGGGGATTGAACTCCAGTCCCTGAGCCTGAAAATCAGGCACTAAGTCTGCTGAGCTATCTCACTGCCCCTACCTGATGGATTTACTCTATAAAATTCCTTTAAAAATTAAAGTGAGTTGCAGGTTCCTTGGCAACTCACTCAGGTCCCTTTCTGTCCCCCTCTCGAACAGAAGCTTTCTTTCCCTCAATAATAAATTCTACTCTTAACCTCTGTTGTTCTTTAAATTCATTTTTAGATTTTTTTTTTTTGTCTTTTTTTTTTTTTTTTTTTTTTTTTTTTTTTTTTTTTTTTTTTTTTTTTTTTGAGACAGGGTCTCACTATGCAGCTCAGGCTGGCCTTAAGCTCACTTTGTAGCTCAGGCTGGTCTCGAACTCACAACAATCCTCCTGCCTCAGCCTCCCGAGTGCTGGGATTACAGGCATGTGCCACCACGCCCGGCTCTCATTTTTAGATTTTAGAGAACATGAACTCATCCCAAATATCTTTCAGTATAGGAGTTTCATTGCCCTATATCAAGAAGATGAAAGCAGTCATAAGCAAATTCTAGTTTTTGGGGGGGATTTTTTTGTTTTTTTGTTTTTGTTTTTTTGCCTAAATGAAATTTTGCAGAAGCTAAAGGAATACAGAAAGCCAAGCATGGTGGCACAGGCCTATAATCCCAGTACTCGGGAGGCTGAGGCAGGAGGATTGTTGTGAGTTCAAGACCAGCCTGAGCTACAAAGTGAGCTTAAGGCCAGCCTGAACTACATAGTGAAACCCTGTCTCAAAAAGACAAAAAAAAAGGAATACAGAGGACAAGAGATGGGTCCTAGTCTCAAGGAGTCATAGCCTATGAAGAAAAACACACACCCTTAAGTCAGGAATCTCCAAGATCACCCCATTTCAGGAAGCTGCTACAAAGACAGCTTTCTACCAGCCTCGAGCAAAGACCCTTGTCTACTCCAGCCCCATGAGTTACAGCAAAAGGATGCAGATTAGAATCCACAAAGGGAAAAGTGACATGGGTAAGATGCAGGAAAAGGTAAAAGCAATCCTTTGGCTGGCTGGCCCTGCAAGGAAAGCCCCACAAACACTGCCCCATTCTTTTATCAGCAGTAATGGGCAAGAAGACATTACTGCTGGGAACAACCTGGAAAATCCCCACCCCCAACCTTCAAGTCCAGGATTTTTTTTTTTTTTACTTATTCTGAATAAGATCTGTTTGTAGTCCAGTCTGGCTTGGAGCTCATGATCCTCCTGCAGCTTCCTGAAGGCCAGAACTACAGGCAGGT
Source organism: Ctenomys sociabilis (assembly GCA_004027165.1). NCBI lineage: Eukaryota > Metazoa > Chordata > Mammalia > Rodentia > Ctenomyidae > Ctenomys > Ctenomys sociabilis. The sequence continues at coordinate 9,965 of PVKA01003027.1, forward strand.
GAAACCACCTTTCGCAATGTCCAGGGCTTTAATTGATGGTCAAATGTGCATGTGTGCAGCACCTGTACAACTCAGCCTCCAGCCCCCCCAGAGCCTGGATGGACAGAGTGTGGCCCTGGGCCACCCGTATAGGGGTACAAAACACAGGTGTTCACCATAAGTCACACAATGAGCATGAACTATGTGGTCCAAATGATACAATGCAGCCCAAACACACTCTTATAAGTATGATCCAAATATTAGGAGGCCCCTTTTCAAAGACTGGTCAAGGGAAGTCCTGAGACTAGAGAGTTCATTCATCTAAACTCACGGAATTAACATTTTACTGCACACCCAAATTATAGTGAGCGGGTAGTTTTTGGTATTTTAACTCAAGCCCAGGCTACCTTTTCCATTCTAAGCAGGTGCTCTCTCACTGAGCTATATCCTCAGCCCCTAAAAATATTGATAGGCTGGACACGGTGGTACCCTTCTATAATCGCACAACATGAAGGCTGAGACAGAAGGGTCACAGTGAGTTCAATGCCAACTACATAGCCATGACTGTGTCTTTAAAAAAAAAAGTTAGTAATTCATTATTTCCAGTACTGGAGATTGACTTTTTTTTTTTTTTTGGTGGAACTGGGGATTGAACTCAGGCCCTTGTGCTTGCCAGGGGAGCACTTATTCCACTGAGCCATCTCCCCAGTGGAGATTGACTTTTTAACATTACTCTGAGATTTTTTTCATGACTCCATTGTTCAGTGCTCCAAAGTAAATTACACTGTTAAATCAACATAGGAAGGGGGCGCAGAGCAGTACTCACTGCAAATCTCGGTGTGTCAGATATTACATGGTCCTGTACAATTTGGTGAACAAAGTGCAATTACCCCAAATAATTTTTTTCTTTGTACCAGGAATCAAACTCGGGACCTTACACTTGCCAGGCAGGTGCTTATGCCACTGAGGTATCTCTCAAGCCCCCACCAAGGATAATCTGAATCTACCTATTTGTGTGCACTTGTAATTAGACCTGTTACCAAGCACACATATAAGTTGTCTTCTTCATCTTTGTCTTCATCTTCGTCCTCATCTTCTTCTCCGTCTCCTTCTTCTTCTTCCTCTCCTCTGCCTTTGTTTTTTGTATTTTGTTTTCCTTGTATTTTGAGGTGGGTGCCAGGAATATAGCTCAGCAGCACATCACCTTCCTGACAAGCCCAACATATTGGGTTCAATTCCTAGTACAGGAAAAAAAAAAAAATATATATATATATATATATATTTTTTTTTTTTTTTTTTTTTGAGACAGAGTCTCAGACTGGCCTTGGGTTTAATGTAGCCCAGGTTGGTCTCAAACACAGTTATTCTCTTGCCTCAGCTTCGCAAGAAGTTTTTGTATTTAATTATAAAACTTAGCCTTCTTATGTGATATTTTTTCTTATATGATTTTGTAAGATGATCAGATAAATTAAAATAGATTTTTCCAGGCATGATAGCACATACCTATAATTCCAGCTTGCAGGAGGCTGAAGCAGGAAGATCCCATTTGGAGTTCAAGACCAGCCTGGGCAACAAAGTGAACTCAAGGCCAGCCTGAACTGGATAGGGAGACCCTGTTTAAAGAAAAAACAAAAACAAAGGGAAAAGGAGGGGGAAAAAAATTACTTTCTATAAGTAAGGTATCACTGTGCAGTTCAGGCTGGCCTTGAGCCTACCGTATAGCCCAGGCTGACATTAAACTTATAACAATCTTCCTGCCTTAACCTCCGGAGTGCTGGGATTATACACATGTGGCATCACACCCAGATCTTTAACTCTTTCAGGAAGATTCCTAGAAAGGGACTAGAACTGAGTTTCTAGCTTATTATTTTTAGAAATCATCATACTGATTTTCATAGTGGTTGTGAGGTAGAGCAGGGTGTGACAAAACTGGCTAGAGTAGTGGACGTGACCTGTTAATTACAAAATCCCAGACACCTGCCCAAAACAGCTTCCAAAGCTCTGCAGGAAGACTTCTCATGAGAAACCCTGCAGGTGCTCAGTAGAGTGGATTGAGCCTGACCTCCGCCTGAGGCGTGGGATCTCAGCCCCATACCTATATGCATAAGCTTTCATGGGCTTCCTCAAGATTTAGCCCATATACGGCTGAGGAGAGAGATCAGTGGTGCAAGTGCCTGCCTGGCAAGCACAGGGTCCTAAATTCCATTCCAGGTGCCAAAAGATTCGGACAGCATAAAAGACACAGACCCAAGAAGAGTTTGCTCTCCGGTGATAGCCCACCTTGCTTCCTCCAGGGTGTCCTTCTATTGCTTTTTCTCCTTCTACTTGGCCTAAGCTGTGATTTTTCTAGGATCTTGAGGTACATCCTGAGATTATTTATTTGGGCTATGTTGTGGCTTGTAAATCAATGCCCCCCCCCCCGAAAGCCTCATCCACTCATAGGTGGGGATTTTCAGAGGCAGTTAGATCTAGGGAATGCGATGCTGGGATTAAAAGTATGATGCTGGGATTAAGGGTGCATGATTAGGAGTCCACTGACTGGTTCAGCATAGTTCTGGGTGGAGATAATGGGAAGGGTCACTGTGGGTACTGGAGGCACATCCAGAAGGCAGGTTGCCCAGAGGGATTCAAGGGAGATGCTTGTGTCTCCCTGATTGCAGCCTTCTGTCCCCTCTGGGCTTTCTGCAATGCTTGTGTGTGATGCCCACCCTGCTGGAGCCAGCCGGCTGTGGACTGACCCCTGTACACACTGTGAGCTGATTAATCCTTTCCTTCTCTCTCTCTTCTCTCTCTCTTTTTTTTTTTTCAGGGAAGATCTACAGGGTGTTCAGGGTCTCATTACTAGATCAGACTGGTAGTAATCCACCTGTTTACAGTCTCCCAAGAGCTGGCATTACAGGCACGCGCCACCACGCCCAGTCTCAATTGCCCCCAGTAGGCCCAGGGATCAAACCTCCAGCCCCTGCTCCTGCTTGCAGGTGCTTTAATCTACTGAGCTATTTGACCAGCCCTCCTCCTTTAACTTTAGGTGTCAGGTATGTTGTCTCAGCAATGAGAAAAGTAAGACAGGTTTCCTCTGGAGGAGAAAAACAGGGGAGGACAGGGGGGCGGTTTCTAAAATCATTTTTTAAAACCTTTTATTTATGCATTTATTTGGTACAGGGTCTCGCTATACAGCTCAGACTCCTGGCAATCCTGCTGGCTTAGCCTCCCCAGTGCTGGGATTATCGACATATGCCACCACACCTGGTTCCAGTGGCCTGACGCTAAAATAATTTTTTGAGAGGATATGTTTATTTGCTTTTTGTTTTTCTTTTTGTTGTGTGTTTGTTTCAAGACAGTGTGTAGTTCAGGCTGATCTTGGACTCACTACCCCAGTCTAACCTTCAACTTGCTGCAATTCTCCTGCCTTAGCCTCCTAAGTACTAGAATTATAGATTTGTTTGTTTGTTTTTTTATAGACAGGCTCTGGATAGTTAGGTCTGGCTACCTTGAACTCATCTTGTAGACTAGGCTGGTCTCCAAATATGGCAATCCTCCTGTCTCAGCTTCCCATGCTGGGATTACTGGTGTGGATCACCATGCCCACAGTCATGGTTAGGGTTTTTTGCAACTGAAATAATATAATATGCTACACATTTTATAATATTTTAAAATGAATCACCCAAATAATTGTATACAACATCGACCCAGGGAGATAGCTCAGCAGTATAAGTGCCTGCCTGGCAAGCCCAAGGACCTGGGTTTGATCCCCGGTACCACATGCTATGCTTGGCCCCTACTGAGCTGGTCACTGAAACCTGGCATGGTGGTGCAGGTCTATAATCCCAGTGCTGGGGAGGCTGAGACAAGAGGATCACTGAGTCCCAGCTACACAGACTCGGCACCAAGTAAATAAAAGTTTATTTATTTATTTATTTTGTCTTTTTGAGACAGGGTCTCACTATGCAGTTCAGGCTGGCCTTAAGCTCACTTTGTAGCTCAGGCTGGTCTCGAACTCACAACAATCTTCCTGCCTTAGCCTCCTGAGTGCTGGGATTACAGGCCTGCGCCACCACACCCAGCTCAATAAAAGTTTAAAAATAAAATTTTTAAAAATTATACACAACAAGTTTCCTATCCACACACTAAATACTAAAAAATCCAGCTGAGGGTCAAGAACTCATAATGATGCCTCCCACAAGTCCACCTGAAGGCCTGCCTTGAGCCCAGAGCCCACCATGAAGTCTCGTGCAGGCCCACTTCATAGATCTGTGCTGGAAAGACCCAAAGGCCATCAGTGGAAGCTAGAAAGTCTATGCCATCAGGATGAAGGATCTGTGCTAGCAGGCTGAGGGACCTGAACTGGAGCCAGGAGGCAATGCTCAGGGTAAGCACCAGAGATTACACAAAAGTCCCACGGTCATCCTCAGCAATAGTGAGGTCCCTAGCTCCTCCAGCAGTGAGGAAAGCTGAGTTCCCATCAGGAAAGCCAATGAGAAAAGCTTTCCCATGAGGCTGCACCATCTTCCCCTCCAGAGCCAGGAAGCAATGCTCAAGATGGGGACCAGAGCTCCTTCAGAGTTCATCAGGAAAGCCAGCATGACGAGGTCCTCCAGCAGAGCAGCCCAGGAGAACGAGCAGCTTCCCACAGCTCCAACAGCTTCTCCAAACAGCGTCCCTAACAGCATTACGGCAGCTTCTCCTGCCCTGCCTTCATGCTGCTGACAACCCTCAGGTGGGCCTCCCGCACTCAGCACCACAGTAGTTCATTTCAGCTGGGTGTAAAAGGTTGACCACCAGTTAGCTATCCACTACACTCTCCAAAATCATTTTATCTTACCAAACTAACCAGGAAAACTAAAGAAACAGGAGAATCTATGGAAAGAGATTTGGAAACTAGGCCTGTTAATTACAAAATGTCTGCTTTGGTGAGATACTGATGCCATAGGTATGATTCAATTTACCTTGTTTTATTATGTTTTGAGAGAGGGTTTTGTTACATAGTTCAGACGGGCCTTGAACTTACTATGTATGCTACTAGGGCTGGTTCCACTTGCCATTTTTATTAGTAATATTGATAACAAATAAATATCAATATCCCTGAAGACATTGAAGTGATTAAATGATGCAACTATTTGCCGGGTGTGGTGACACATACCTGTGGTCCACACGGGGAAGCCTGAGACAGGAGGATCACTGCGAGTTCAAGAACAGGGCTGGTGGGATAGCTCAGTGGTCTAAAGTGCCTGCTTAGGCAAACTTAGACAAACACTGGGACCAGGGTTCAATCCACATGTTGGGTCAGCTCCATCCCTGGGGCAGGCTGAGCTAGCCACAGAAAAAAAAAAAAAGAACAGCCTGGGCTACACAGTGAGTTTAAGGTCAACCTGAACTGAACAGTGAAATCCTGTCTCAAAAAGACAATACATCAGTTATGTAAACTAAAGTGATTTTATTGAATGTTGTCAACATAACAGTTATAGCTACTGATGACATCCCAGCAATGGTTGGTTTAAAATAAGGGGATGTCTTACTTTACTCTCATCACTGAGATAAAATACCCAAGGCCCAAAGTTAAGGCAGGAAAGGTTTATGTACCTCATGGTTTCAGAGGTTTCTCTCCATAGCTGTCAGGCTCCAAGCAGGGTGACATGGCAGTAGGGAAAGAGTTCATAGTAGCAAAAGGCAGCAAACCAAGCAAAGGAAAACAAAGAATCAGGCTGGCAGAGAGCTCAGCAGCATAATTGCCTGCCTGGCAAGCACAAGATCCTGAGTTCAATCCCTGGTACCAACCAGAAAAAGAAAACGAAGACTCTTGCTGTCCATTATATTGTATACAGACCACTCCCACCCTTATTTCCAGCCAGAATTATGCCAGATCAATTAGTGGACCAATTAGCCATGCTCACCCTTAGTCCTAGCATCGCCACAATCTAGATTCAGCCACCTCTGAAAAGGCTATATGGCCGCCTGAAGCTTTGGTGAGACATCAAGTCCCAAAACATAACAGAGGGATTATAAAATCAGTTGAATAAGCCAGATGTGGCAGTCTACACCTGTTATCCCAGCACTGGAGAAGCTGAGGAAGGAAAATCACTCTGAGTTTGAGGCTATCCTGAGTTACACAATGAATTCAAGGTCAGCCTGCACTATACGGTAAGACCCTGCTTCAAATAAATAAATATTTATTTTTATTTATTTTTTTAAATTTATTTATTCATTTTGAGACAAGATCTCACTGTATAGCCCAGGCTAGGCTCAAACTCACAGCAATCCTCCTGCTTCAACCTCCAGAGTGCCAGTTTTACAGGCATGTACCACCATGCTCACCCAATTTCTTTTTTTAATGGAAGAATATAGAACTTCTGCTGGCAATTCACATTTAATTACATATCACTGAATCATACATCAAGAAAATTTATACACAAAACCTCTAAAGGGATGTCACACAATTCATAAAGCTGTGAATTTCCTACTAGTTCTGTGAGTTCCTTAAAAGTATGGATACAGGGACCGGGGAGACGGCTCAATGGAATAAGCGTTTCCTGGCAAGCACAAAGGCATGCGTTCAATCCACGGTTCTGCCACAAAAAAAAGTATGGATGCAGATTATGGAGATATTTTCTTCTGTGATTTAAGGTTGGTAAGTTGGAAAAAAATGTGAAAAATATTTTAGGTTTCACCAATTAAATCGGGGCCAGGGAAATAGCTCAGCAGTGAGGCGCCTGCCTGTCAAGCACAAGGTCCTTAGTTTGATGCCTGTTACCCAAACCAACAAGCAAACAAACAAACTGTGAGCTACAAATTAAATCAATTCACTTAGAGAATCAAAACAAAATTTTTGGCAGAACTGGAAGATGAAAAATGTCTCACAGATTTAGTCTTTTGGAGTGGTTGACCACTCATTTAAATGAGTTAAATGTGAATATTCAAAGTGAAGATTAATTTCTCTATGTTATATTTTGTTTCATTTTGCTTTTTTTTTATGGTACCAGGGATTGAACTCATGACCTTATGGCTCCCAGGTAGGCGCTTAAACCACTGAGCTATCTCCCCGGTCCTTATCTGTGTTATATTTCAAAACATAGCACATTCAAAATTAAAGTTGTATTAGGGAAAGCTCAAGTGTCAGCAAACGATTTAATGTATTTTAATATGTTAACAAAATAGTCTTGTCAGTGACATAAAAATATCCAACCTTGGGCTGGAGAGATAGCTCAGCACTATAAACACCTGCACGGAAGCGCAAGGTCCCATGTTGGATCCCTGGTACCACATATCCTTCCAGCCCTGAAACCAGGTGTGGTGGCACATGCCTGTAATCTCAGAGCTGGGGAGGCTGAGACAGGAGGATCACTATGAATCTGAGCTGCATAGTGAGACCCTGTTCCAAATAAATGAATAAATAAAAGATTTAAAAATTTTTTAATTAAGGTTTTAATTTTTTTGCTTTGTAGGAAAGTTCATTTTTTAACTCATTATTAACTTTATTGAAGATCAATAATAGTTATATGGCAAATTAAAAATTGCAGATAAATATTGAAATCTGAAAGATATAAGATATAGACAGCGAATTTTAGAAAAATATTTCTGAAATGAATATATAACACAAGATTATTAACAGATTGCATTTTGTAAAAAGTTATTTACAAACTTAAATTAATATAACAATAAAAGTTGTCTAAAATAAACATGAAGAATTTACAAATCAGTCATATAATAGTTTACAATATACCAAAATCAAGAAACTTATATTCATATAATTAGAATTCTCAAAGTAGAAAGGCGTGGGCAATAAAAATTTAAAGATTTAAAATTTCTGCATTTAGTTAAAATTACTGTACCATATTTCCAAGAAAAATGAACCTTTTACACAAGAAATATGAATAAAATCATACCAAGATATACAAAATTGAAATTGCCCAAAACTAATTGTAAAGAAAAAAAATCATTAAAGCATATACATAGAAAAAAATATTAGCTATGGAAGAACAAAATTAAATAAAACAAAAAGAAAGAGCTAGTGTGTAAGAAATTAGACTCATTTATTCAAAGGAATGAAAAAAAAAAAAAAAAAAGATCTGTCCTCATTGAATTTTATACCTAGGGCCTGGGGAGATAGCTCAGTGGAATAAGCACTTGCTTGGCAAGTGCAGGGTCCTGAGTTCAATCCATGCTACCACAAAAAAAAAAAAAAACAAAGAATTCTATACTTAGCAAACATACCTTTGAGAACTAAAAGTAAAATGCTTTCCAGTTGTACAAACTTGAAATATTTTAATACCTCTAGAGGAGGCATATAGAAAATAGGAAACAGCATAATCCAGAAGGCAAGAGAGGTTGCTGTGTGGTCCTGAATAAAGAATAAAGAGTTCTCAAAATGGTAGTTATTCAGGACCATATAAAATATAGTTATATTATACAAACCCATTTAAAAGGTCATTGAAGGTTTCCACAAAACAGTATCAATCTTTTTTAAGGTTATATACATACTTCTTCATCTTTCTGTGTGTGTGTGTGTGTGAAAGATGAGAAAGAGCTAATATAAAGTCAATGCAAAATGGAAATACAATTTTTAAAGTTTCTAATGCTAGGAGAAAATATCATACCATGTCTTATAAGTAGATTGTAAATCAAAGAAACTGTATAAATCATAAAACAAAAATTAAATTTAATAATACTCAGAAAATTTTTTGGTTTTTTGGTGGAACTAGGGATTGATCTCAGGCCCTTGTGCTCACCAGGGAAGCACTTATTCCACTGAGCCATCTCCCCAGCCCCAGAAAATTAAATATTAATTCAAAATTAAATAAAATATTTCAAAATATTCAAAAATTAAAATTAAATTGTGAGTCCAACTAAGCGGCCAGAATGTAGTGTATCATATGTATGAATCTGTGATTAATTCAGAGTACTCACACAGAATTTGATTAGGCTAATATACACAAAAATATCAACTAAGAAGAAGTTTTCATGATAGTAAAAAATTACTAAGAATAAAACATAATAAAAATATGAGAATGGCGAATATACAACCAGCACTTCCAACAGTTTGGGGGTAGGATATCGCATAAAATTCTGGTATGTAGTATACGTGGACAGTGTCCGTGATGCTTACTGGTGGCCAGGTGTCACTTGTGGGACTGAGTCACTACTATTTCGTTGATATCCACCCTGTACACCCAGACAGAATCATGACCCATAGGGTGCAGGAGAAGTCCATTTGTAGAGTATGCTGATGGAAATATTTTGCTGCTGTATACAAAAGAATAATGAAAGACTGCTATTGTTGGGGCCAGGGAGATAGTTCAGTAGAATAAGCACTTCCCTGGCAAGTGCAAGGGCCTGAGTTCAATCCCTGGTTCCACCAAAAAAAGAAAAAAGACAGCTGTTGTATACCTCTTTTTCTCCTGTGCTTAATTGTTTGCCCTATTTGGTGAATCCTTTTTCCTTTCCCATTCATGGAATCGTGGTCATTTTGATCCCTCTCTAGAATTTCTTTCAGTAGTCTGTGTAGGGTTGGCTTTGTCATTAAATTCTTTACTTGTCCTTTGTCATGGAAGTATTTCACTTCTCCATTAAACTTGAAAGAGAGTTTTGCAGGGTATATCAGTCTGGGTTGGAATTTGTTTACTTGCAAAACTTGCAGTACTTTGCTCCATGTTGATCTTGACTTGATGGTTTGTGAAGAGAAATCTGCTGTTATTCTGGTGGATTTTCCTTCATTTATTTTTTTTTTGGGGGGGTGGTACTGGGGATTGAACTCAGGACCCTGTGCTTACCAGGCAAGTGCTTAATCTAATGAGCTCTCTCTGGCCCCTGGGTTTTCCTTTAAATGTGATCTGTTTCTTTTCCCTAGGAGCTTTTAGTATACTGTCCCTGTGCTGAATTTCTGGGATATTAATGCTTATATGTCTGGATGTGGTTTTAACGGGATTGATGTTATTTAGAGTTCTATATGCTTCAGTTATGTGTATGTCAGTTTCCCCATATTTGGGAAGTTCTCTGCTATTACTCTGTCCATAATCTTTTTATATCATTTGTATTGACTCCTTTCTCACTGATGCCTATTAGTCTTACATTGTTCATCCTTGCATCATCTTACAGGTGTTCAATTATTTTTTTCCTTCTTCCTGGTTGCTTTTAACAGAACTTTTCTTACCTTTTCACTAGCTGCAACAGTGTTTTCAAGGTCTGAAGCTCTAACTTCACTTTCATTAAAACAGTTTTGCCAGCTTGTGATTGAGGTTTTAATTTCTTATATACCATTTTGAATCTGCTTCATGCATTCTATTTATTTCCTATATTGCTCATTTGAGGATTCCATCATTTTCATATTCTCTTTTTTTTTTTTTAGCAGTGTCTTCTTTAGAAGCACTTATTACTTCTTTCATTAGTTATTTCTTTTTTTACTTACGAGATTATTTCTGATCTCATTTCCTGTTTCTTTAATTCAGACACTATTATTTCAGAGATTTCAGGTGTGTGATTTCTAATTTCTTCTATGCTATTGTCTTCTGCATTTGTTCTGGGTGGGCGCGGAGCCTGAGAATGCATTTTGCTCCTTCTCTTTGTCATTTTGTGTAGCACTGTCTTCTGACTTTTGGTGGAGAGATTTGGTAGTTACTACCTTAGCACCAAGTCTGGATCTACCAAGTTCAAGCTTATCCAGGTGGGTGTGGCTTGGGTCTGGCTGCTGTGCTCCACTTCTTCCTGCTGCAGTCCTTGGAAATGAACCCACTATGTTGCTCTGGAAAGATGTTCTGCTCCTGGATCAGCTTGGTGGGTCTCGCCTCTAGGATTTCTGCAGGTAGTTCAGTGGCAGGGTTCCACATTGGGCCTGTATGATTCAGGAAGTTATACATACACACACACACACACACACACACACACACACACACACACACCTGGCCTGTGTGCTGGCTGGAATGAGGATTCGGAGGTTTTAACAGGGCTGGTGAGATAGTTCAGCTGACTAAAGCACTTGCTTAAGCAGAGCACAGGGGCTGGGGTTCAATTCCCATCTTGCTCTGCCAGCCCCACCCCCAGGGCACACTGAGATAGCAAATGGGACTGGGCATGGTGTTGTGAGCCTGTAATCCCAGTGCTTGGGAAGCTGAAAACAGGAGGATCACAAGTCCAATCTGTGTAGTGAGACTCTGTAGACCCTTACTAAATACATTTTTTAAAAATCCTTTAATCATCTCTCAATGATTATACTTTTTTTTTCTTTGAGACATAATCTCACTATGCAGTCCAGGCTCCCTTGAAACTGAGATTTCAGCATAGGCCATCATACCCTGCTATATAAATGCTGTAGAGCTGTTCCACTGTATTGTTTAGGAAGTGTCTCAGTTACTCTTCTCTCGTTGCTAGGACAAACACCCAACACCCAAAATGGAGGAAGGAAAGGTTTATTTAGCTCAGTTACTGGACATCTCAGTCCATACTCAGCTGGCTCCAAGGCAGAGGGGCACATGGCCGAGGGCAGCAGTTCATGGTGACAGAAAGCAGCAGAACAAGAGCAAGAGGGAGAAGTAGCAGCAACAATAGCTACAGAGAGTAAGTCTGTCTCTCTTATGTTGCATTCAGGCTATCTGCCCCAAGCTGGTGTAGTACTCACACCCATAATCCCAGCAACACTCACAACTATAATCCCCGCTGGATCATGAGTTAATCACAAACTCTTGAGGTCCATCCCCTGACTGCATGAGGCTTTGGGGAGATAACTACACACAAACCATAACAGGAAGTAATGACAAAATCTTTCTGTGTTCAGAATATATATAATTTTCTCCCTCCATCCTGAATGTTCATAGGAGGTTGGTCAAATACATAAATTCGAAACCCACATGTTTGCAAGGGTCAACTGTTCTATGCAAAATAAACTGCCATTGAGTGGCATTCATGAGCAGAACGGTTACCCAATAGCCTGCTCCTAGAAGTGACTCACCAATTAAATGTAGGGTTCTGAGTTCCAGGTTCTTCTCCCTTGCATTCCAAGTTCTCTTCCTCCCAAAACTGAACAAAACAAGCCAACAATGGGAAGCAGTAGGAAAGTTTTATTTGAGAAAGTAGGTGTGAAGAGTGTGGAGAAACTGGGTCTGTAGTGCAAGCTTGGACCAAGTAAATAAAGAGGGTGAGAGAGAAGATAAAAGTACACCCCTCTGCTGACAAACACAGCTGGCTATCATGGAAAACTGCAATAGTAAGCTCTTTGTGCTGTCCATATATCCTTTATATTGTCTAAATCTTGAGGAAACCTTCAAGAACTTTGCTATCCGGGTCCTCAGGGGCAGAGGTGGGACCTCCCCTCAGGCAGCACTATTGAGAACCTCACCTGCTTGGGAACTGTTCGGTGCATGTCAAGGATCTCTCCCCAGGTTCTCACCATGCCCGGGTCTCCTATCTTCGAACAGCACACTTGGAGCTTATGAGATAAGATTGAGGGACTTGCTAGAGAAAGAGGTTGTTAGAAGATAGGTAAGATCTCAAGTAAGGAACTTTTTGGCATTGGCCTGCCCCCCTGCCCCCACAGGGAGATGGCATTGAATTTCTTGTTCCAGCATTATCTGTTTTAAGAGGCCCTTTTGGAACCCCCTTCATCACCTTTTAAGGTCTGCTACCACCTCCCATGTAATTAAAAAACGGTACACAGGCTTTTTTTCTTTTAAAGAGAATAAAAAAGTAATTTAAAAAAAACAGAAACTGCAGAATTTAAAAAACAAAATACTAGAGAGGAATTTCAACAATTGTTAATGCATATTGTTGTCTTCCAAGTAACTGTCCAGATTATCAAATACAAGTATGTAAACCAGGCATGGTAGCACATGCCTGTAATCCCAGGACTCAGGAGGCTGAGGCAGGAGGATCTGTGTGAGTTTAAGACCAGCCTGGACAACAAGGTGAGCTTAAAGTCACCCTGAACTACATAGGGAGACCCTGACTCAAAAGAAAAAAAAAAAGCATGCAAATGTCACAAAAGTTTAAGCATTAACTGTTCCTTTCAATTAACCAACAGAAACTAGTAGTACAATTATCTTAGCTATCTTGTATGTGCATATATGCCCTTCTTGCCTTTTCTTTTCTCCTTTGACTTCCTTACTCCTGTGTAAATGCCACGTACATTCTTCCAGCTCCTGTAAAGCTGGCCTCCTTTTGGGTTGAAAATGTGTGTGATTTCTGTTATTAGTCTGAAAGGGGGGAGGCAATGGAAAAAAAAACACTGAACTTAGCAATTGTTCAGATATCAGTAGTAAGATTATTCCCCTCCCTCCCTCTCTCTCTCCCTCTCTCCTTCACTCTTCCTTTCCTTTTTTATTTGCGGTAGCAGGATTGAACTCAGGACCTTGTGCTTACCAGGCAGGAGCTTATGCTACTGAGCTATCTCCCTGGCCCACTCCATTCATTTTCAGTCATGGGAATTAAACCAGGGACCTTTGCAGTAAGCAACATGCCTAGGCCTTTTTAAAAAATTATTTATTTACTTTGTCACAAGATCTTGCAAAATTGCTAATCTGCCCAGGCTGAGATTTCAACCTTTATGCCTCCCCAGAGTGATGGGATTCCCATCTGGAATCTGCCACAACAGGTGTATTTTATTTAAAAATATATACATTTTTTTCTTTTTTCAGACAGGGTCTCATGTAGTGCAGGCTGGCCTTGAACTCACAGCTATCCTCCTGTTTCGGCCTCCTCAAGAGTTGCTTGTTTTGGTTTCTTTTGAGACAAGGGTACCCCTGCATGGTTCAGGCTGGCCTTGAACTCACTAAGTAGCCCACTTTAGCCTGAAACTGGGCCTCTCGAGTGCTGGCATGCCACAGGCTTGTGACCCCACATCATTCCTGGCTTCAGCTGCAGACCTTGGCAGTCTAGAAAAGACTGCCTCCGAAAATGAATTTCAGCTGAACTAGGCAGCGCTGCTCTGCAAGCCTAGGTTCTGCGGAGGCTGAGGCAGGATTGTAGGTTTGAGGCCAGCCTGGGAAGTTAAGAGACTTTTTAAAAAATCTTTTTTAAGCGTCTGGGAATGTGGTTGAGCACCCCTTGGGTTCAATCCTCTTAAGAGGGAAAACAAAACTAAAAAATTAATTTCGAGGCCAGGGTTAGTTCAAGGCCACCTGTGTTCGCTAGGGAATTCTTGAAATTTTTTCAACTTGTAAACGAACCCTCACTCATTCATCCACAGTGTCTCTCACAGTATGTCTGAATCGTTCCCCGTCTGCGTCTAATACCTCCATCCCTTTCTCCAAGAACTCCCACCATATTTTCTGCTCCAGGAGGACGCGGTCCATAGTAGTAAAGACAGATTTTCTAGCGCAGTCACTTAATTAACGGTGTTGAGTACTGAGGTGGAACCCCACCCCGTGGGAGGAGCCACGCCCGGGGGCCCAATTAGGTGCCGGGTCGTCAACAAATGAATCCTTAATCTTCTCTGAAGAGCTCAGTACACACAAAGGCCCAATCAGAAGCCGTGGTTCTAGGGGGCCTAAGGGACGGGGCCGAGCCGCCCCCCTCCTTCTCCCCGCCTTCCGTCCGGCCGACGGATCCTCGCGGGCTTCTGAAGCCCCACCTCCTCGCCAGGCACTGCGGCTATTGGGCGGCGCGCTCCCGGCTGTCGCCGCGGTTGCTGGGCGAGGGTGAGCGGGGGGCGGGGCCTGAGGGGGCGGGGCGTATGAGAAAGGCGGGGAGCCCTGGGCGCGCTGGGCGGATTCAGCGAGCGCCTCGGCGGTTGGCGAAGCTGCTAGGGTGCAGCCTGCGCTGTGAGGGAACGGTCGCTGCTGACAGAGCCCCTGCTTCCGGCCTCGCCACCCGGGAGGCGGGTCCCCGGGGCTGAGGAGGCTTCCTCCGCGCGGCTCCTCGCTCGCTCGCCCTCCCTCGCCCCGGTGGAGGAGGAGGAGGAGAACGAGGAGGAGGCGGCGGAGGCGGAGGTCGCGCGCCGGGGGCGGCGGCGGCGGCGGCGCCGGCGCGGGCCAGGACAATGGAGGTGGCTGTGGAGAAAGCGGCGGCTCCCGCGGCCGCCGCCGGGGGGCCCTCGGCGGCAGCGGCGCCGAGCGGGGAGAACGAGGCCGAGAGCCGGCAGGGCCCCGACTCGGAGCGCGGCGGCGAGGCGGCCCGGCTCAACCTGTTGGACACTTGCGCCGTGTGCCACCAGAACATCCAGAGCCGCGCGCCCAAGCTGCTGCCCTGCCTGCACTCCTTTTGCCAGCGCTGCCTGCCCGCGCCGCACCGCTACCTCATGCTGCCGGCGCCCGTGCTCGGCGCGGCCGACTCCGCGCCGCCGCTGCTAGCTCCCGGCTCTCCGGTCGGTGGCTCCTCGCCCTTCGCCGCCCAAGGTGAGCGGGCCGGGGGACTAGAGGGGACCCGCGGTCTGTCGCCTCCGCAGCCGGGGCGCGCGGGGGAGGGGCAGAAGAAGGTGCGTGTCGCGTCCGTGTCGCCGGTGGGGATGGGGAGGGAGGACAACTTCCAAGCGCGCCCAAGGGCTCCGCTGCGGTCTGCCTCCTGCGCCCGGCCCGGCCGCCCTCCCCTCCGCGCCGCGGTTCGCGTTTGGGCTGCACCGGGGAAGGAGCTCCGGGGCCGAGCGAGGAGACTTTGCTTTGATGCCTGACTGCAGATTGGACGCCGTCTGTTTCCTATTTCGCGTGTTTTGGGGGCTGAGCCTTACTGAGTTTCCAGTCCTCTTCTCTGCTGGGGACAAAGGAATCGAGAGACGGTGGGGGTTTTTTGTTGCTTGCTTGCTTCTTTGGAAGGTTTATTATTATTATTATTATTTTGAGACGATGAAGGATAGAGAGAAACCAAACAAAGTGGTTCACAAGTGCGGTGCTTGTTCGTTATTTTGTAGGCAGCAGCCGAAAGTTACAGCGCTCTTTTGTGTTTGTTACCGGATAATGAGACTTTTTGACAGGTTGTTCCCTTTGGCAACATTAACAGGTTTGAAACATGAAAGTAAGTTAAAAGTCGGCAGTCATTGCACCAAGGGGAATATGCTTGAGGTTTTTAAATTTTTTAACACAGCAAATATTTGAGCTTGACCTTTTAAAAAATACGAAGTGGAAAAGAGAACTCATAATTTTTAATACGTAGTTTTTAGAAAGAATGACTTAATTGGATAGTTCGCTAATTAAGTAATTACATTAGATCAGAGCATTTATAAAATTAATGCCTTAGACCTATTTATTTAACTATATCGTAAGAACAGTCTTCGTTGTAGGAGACGCCTTTCTATGGGCCTCTCATTCTCCCTTGCCAAGGAGATACTGCCTGCCCTTTGTTTCTGTTTTGTCAAGAATGTTGTATGGAAAAAAGAATATTGTATGAGGAACAGCTTTGGAAGAAAGGCTTCCCCCACAGCAAAGAGTAGGCGCCTATATTGTCCAGTATAATAAAGATTATGTCTCCCTCTGGAGCCAAAGTGTAGGCATGCTTACTGCCCACTTTAAAACATGAGGATTTCCTAAACCTAGGATTCCACTGTGTAACAGTTCACTGCCTGCACAGGTGTGAGGGGATCCTTTCACTTTGTCCTGTGAGAACTGGGTTCTGGTGGTGCAGTAGTCTTGATGCATGCAATCTTTGGTTTGTTATTGCTGTAAGTAATAAATAGCTCTTGTCTTTGTACTTTTTTTTCCTTGAGCTTACTATGCATCCCAGGCTGGGGTCAAATTCACAGTTACAGACATAGCACCCAGCTCATAGTCTCCCCTTTTTCCCCATTTATGAAACTGGTAGGCTACTTTGCTGGCTTGCAAGTAAAATAAAATTTCAGATCATTTGCACTAGTTTGCAACAAAGTGACACCCACCTGTTTGAAGATTAGTACATGTGTAACTTAAACCTTAGTTCTTCTGCACATGTGCCTGGTGTTGGAGATTAAACCCAGGATTTAGAACAGCAAGCCAGTGCTCTTACCACTGAGCCACACCCTCAGTCCAAACCTTAGCTCTTAAATTTGTGAAGGGGGAGTAGGGGTTGGGTTTTCCTGAAGAATGAACCTGGGACCTGGCATCCAATAAGCATACTTCTATCGTGAACTACTACCTCCAGCTGCATCCTCTGGGCTGTACCTTTAGCCCTTTAAACAAAATTTTTGCCTCAGCCCCTTTTATTTATTTTTTAAATTTTGCAACAGATCAGCAGCTAGGTTGGCCCTGACACCTCATCTTCCTACCTCAGCCTCTAAATAGTAAGGATTACAGGTTTGTTCCCCGCTGTGAGCAATTCTCAGTGAATCCTCAAGTTACAAACAGCCTCACATATGAATGAACACCTTAGGTTATGACTAGAATTTTGTTTAATTTTTGACCAGTCTTCAGTTACTACCTAAATGCCAGTTACTTATGCAGTTGTAAAGACTTATGATGAAGTACATATACAAAGTAGTCTGAGCCCAGGTACATGTCTTTATGGATGTGATTTTTTTTTTTTTTTTTTGGTCTTTTTGTGGTAGGATCTACTATGCAGTTCATGCTGGCCTTGAGCTCACTTTGTAGCCCATGCTGGCCTTGAACTCAAAACTATCCTCCTGCCTCAGCCTCCTGAATGCTGGGATTGCAGGCATGAACCACCATGCCCAGCTGTGGATGTGACTTCTGTCAGTGCTTTATATAATCACTGTAATTACTGCTATCAAAATGGCCCCCAAAAGCTAGAAAATAAGGTAAAAGTGGGAAAGCAATCAAAATAGGGAGAAAAGGAAATTGTGGAGAAATACGAGTTATGTTTGTGTGAACAGTCTTGCTAATGTGGACAGCATAGCAAATCCTCCCAACACTTTTGCAGAGAAAAGATTTGTATAATGAAGCTAGTGTTGCTAAAGGTGTTATTCATATGAAAAAGTTAAAAGCTCAACAATGTTAGATGAAATAGAAAAGCTGTTCAATTGCCTATGTTATAAGGTAATATCACTAAGCTCTTCTGGATGGTTAACAACTTAAATTTGCAGACCAAAAATTAGAGAAAAAGAAGGGATGCAAGGACAGCCAACATTTTCAACCTAGCCTTTCAGGGTCAGTGAGGACTGAGGACATAGGAGAACCTGTACTGTAACATCTTGTAACTCAGTTGTGCCCCAAATTTTCTGATCAAGGAGATTATGGGGGCACTGATGATGTAGTGTGTGTCTAAGGAGAGTCACATGGAGAGAAAACATTCTCTCAGGCTTTCACAGATAACAAACTGGTCAAGCAATGGCTGTGACTCATCCACATGGCTGACACTGACAAAGGATCTACAAACTGCGGAATGTGGTTTCAGGATAAATCCTGAGAGGATTTGACTGACCTTGTCAGATACAAAAGTTACATTTCTTGTTATATAGGTCTTGCTTTATCTTGGTTTTAACCATCCAGCAAAAAAGTATAAAAACGAGGCATGAAAAGTAAAGCCATATTAATATGCTGAGCTGTAGAAGGCTCAAGTCAACAACTTCTGACATTGCCAGTCCTACAGATAATGCACTGATATTATGGACTACTGGACTATATTGGATTATTTTGCTGAATTTACGTACCTACAATATTTAAATGGCAGTGGAATACTCATCTTGACAAAACTAAACAAAAGGCGTATGCAAATGAAGGACCATTTTGAATCTGTATATACAAATTAGGATAGATATACAACTACTTTCTCTTAATTCAATGAGAAGAAAGATTTGATATCAAGATCTCCACAATAGCAAAATCTGGATGCTTGAAGTCTTAAAAAGAATGATATAATACCACTGTTTGTATAAATCCTGTGCACAACCTCATGTGAGTTAAATCATCTTTTTATGTATAACACCTAATACATTCCCAGCATGGTGGTGTGGGCCTACAGTTCTCACACACTAATCCTAACATATGAGAGGCTGAGGTAGGAGTATCACCACAAGTTTAAGACCAGCCTGGACTATCCAGTTCAAGCCTGTGCTAAACTATAAAATGAGACTGTCTCAACCACAGCAGAAAAATACAATATAAATGCTATTACAGTTGTATTTGTAGGGAATAATAAGGAAAGTCTGGATGTTCAGCGCAGATATAATATCCTCCCTCAATATTTTCCACCTGTGATCTGCTCAATCTGTAGAAGCCAAAACCAAAATGGTTAGAAAGGCTAGTGGCCTATGAAGATTTGAATTTTGTGTAGTTGTAGAAATGTGATTATGTAACTGACCATGCACTTGGATCTCAAGGAACAAAATCTTGGATTATAAGAGTCTCAGATGAGTTTCAAATTTTGTGTAATTCCAATCTCTGTGTGTGTGTGTGTGTGTTATAATGAAGGGTTAAAAGAAAGCATTTATATAAGATAGTGCTTTTATTTTCATACCAAGAAATAGAACGGCTTTAAGAAATCACACTTCAGCAAGTGGGAGGCTGAGACAGAATTGCCATGTTTTTTTTTGTTTTGTTTTGTATTTTTTTGCAGTACCGGAGATTGAACTCAGGACCCTGTGCTTGCCAGGCAGGCGCTTATTCTACTGAGCTATCCCCCCAGCTCTGAATTGCCATGGTTTGAGGCCAGCCTGAAGTATATCATAAGACTAGAAAAAAGAAAGAGGAAAAGGAAAGAAAGAAAAGATAGATAGATTATAATTAGAAATAGACCTACCAAAAGTTTGGGATTACTCTATTTTTATTTTTTGGTTTATGAGCCTGGATCTTGCTATATAATCCACTCTGCTCCTTAAACTACTGGTGATTCTCATGCCTCAGCCTCTCAAGTGCTAGGATCGCAAGTGTGCTGGCCCCACCTGGTAGCTAGGGCTATTTTTTTCTTTCATTTCTTCTTGTATTCTTATTGTAGCACTTGGGCATAAGGCTTAATATTTTCATCAGCGTGCACAAACATGTGCCTGACCTACACATATTAATATTTCTGTTGATGAATTATAATTTTATGATTAGGAAAAACAAAAATCTTGAGTTTTTAATATTTATTGAGTTCTGATTTTTAAAAAATCAAAATTTTCTTCCTTAGTCTTTTTGAGATAAGATCTCCCTATGCAGTTCAGACTGGCCTTGAGCTCTTTTTGTAGCCCAAGCTGGTCTCAAACTTACAATGATTCTCCTGCCTCAGCATCCTGAGTACTGGGATTACAGGCATGTATTTCCACACCCAGCTCAAAAATTTTCAGTGTTAACTGGGTTTTCTTGTACAAAGTCTAAAAAAAAAAAAAAATCAGAAATAAATTGCCATCTGAACTATAATGAAAAAGCCAAAAGTATATATGTTCATCACTTCTTCAGTTATGACACCTAAAGCAGTCTACACACATAACAATATAATGTTGCATGTATACACATCGCTTATACTGACAGCACAGGTCTTGCTTTCCTGGACTTTTTTTTAGAGCATACGTGACATCTCAGTTGTCTGCTATTTTGTCAAGGGGTTCATATTAACAATTATATTAAAATAAAGCCTTGATATGTATTGTGTTAGAGTAGACATACACATTTTACATTAGCTTTGTACTTCCTTACAAAACCTAAAAGATAAGATCAGATCTAAAATTCTATATCAACTACAATGAAAATATCTATAAAACTCAACACAAAATAAGCTTTGCTTCAACTGTCACATGCAAGACAGTCTTCACTTGTATAGATCATGTATGTATCTCATACTGACAGCACATACACTTAGGTTTCCCTTCCTATATGTCAGTCTTGTTGACATATAGGAATGTCAACCTCTCCTATTTTGTCAGGAGTTTCCTGCTACATTGTACACATGCACTTAGCAAAGAATTAAGATGTCAGTGAAATACATCAAATATTTGAGTCCTTAGAATATCAACATTTTCACATCAGTTGTTTATTGGCTTTCAAAATATAAAAACGTCTAAAATAAAAAATCTATATGAATTATAGTATAAACAACAAACAGAAGTCTACCACACAAATAAGCTTTGCTGTACCTGTCATACCCAAGGCAATTTTCACATGTGACACTTGCATATTCCATACACAAGTATTACATTAATAGTACGTAAGTTTTATTTTTCTGTACTTTCTTGTGGTGCAGTTGACATCTTTTTTTGTTGTCACAGTAGGTGTTTGTGATGTTGTGCCTTCAGCTGTCAGTTCACCAGTGTGCTCCATAATTTTTTTACATAGTTCCCTGGGCAGAAAGATTTTCCTCTGCTGTAAATGATCTCTTATGAGCTCTAGTTCCAAACCTTGTAAGAAAATCTCTCCATGATATTTTGCACTTGCAGTATTCTTTGTAAGCTATCAAACTATTTATGCCATACATGTTTAGCATCAAGTTAAAGCACAACCATTGTCCAGTTCTTTGTGTTTCAAGAAATACCATGGTTGTTGCATAACTCATCAAAAAGGCATACTGCCTAGGCTTCAATTTAGTCAAGGTTTCCCTAATCAGTATTTTCATCCTGGTGAAATATTGGCATCACCAGGACTAAGTCTTTATCGTATATGAGGCCAATGTTATTTATATCTTCTTGAAATTGAAAGACTGTACAGTTCTCTGTATAAAACTTGCAGCATTTCATTTGGAATTTCTGCTTTTTTCCTATGTAGAGTTCCTTGTGCTGTTATCAAATATAACATTGTCCAGTGTCACATTTTGATCAGTTTAGATGAGAGCAAGAAGTCTGTTCACATCATTCAGGTTATTTTACTGTATGAATAAGGACCTGATGACTGAGGTCCAGAATAAATGTCTAAATTGATAGGAAAATGGGTTTGAATCTACCAGGGCATAAAGTTTTATGCCATATTTTGACCCACTGTTTTTCTTAAGTGTGTTATGTCCCTGTGATCACCTTGAGAAATCTGTGCAGGTATAGCAGATCTAAAAATATCTTCCATTCTGCTATTAAGGTGTGATAAGTACATTTTTAAATCTCTTGGCATGCACAGTGCATTTTAGTTGCATTTCAGCCTTTGTGTATGTCACAGCATCTTGTAGCATTGCATGTATTACAGTTTTCAACATTAAATGGTAGTGTTAGTATTGTGTTCCTTACCTTTCAGCCTTGCCAAGGTCTTCACTATATTTTTTTCTTTTCAGAACCAGGGATTGAATTTAGGCCCTTGCACTTGCCAGGCAAGTGCTTATTCTACTGAGCTATCTCTACAGTGCCTACATTTTTGACCTACTTGTAACAACATTACTTTTGGATGTATGGACAGTTCACAATATTTCAACTAGTCAGTTGTACTCACATTGCTATTTTTTCTTCATCACATGAATCAAGGAAGTTTGCATTCCCTGTGTCTGAATCAGTCATTTCTTCATTTGACTCACAGGAAGTTTGGTTCACATGAGGTTGTCACCATCATCATCCACCCACGCCAACCTCCTAAAAGGAGATTTTATAACATGAAAGTATGTTTTACTATAATTGATCATCATCATCATCTATGCATGAATAATCTGATAATTCACTTTTTCTCTCTTGCAAATCTGGTTTTTCTTTTGTGTGTGTGTGTGTTTGGTACAGGGGCTCACTGTGCAGCCCAGATTTGTAGTGATCTTCTGGTTTTCAGCCTCCCCAGCACTGAGATTACAGGCATGCACCACTATGTCCGTTCTCTGTGGCAGCTCAGTGTTCCGGAAATAGGAGGGAGGGGCGTGGCAACAGGCCTGTTGTACCGAGAATCAAACCCAGGTCCCTGTGCTTGCTTAAACAAGCCCTTAGTCTGGCAAATCTGTTTTTTTCATATATAATTGTACTGAATTGGGCTACTTCTACCAGAAAAATTTAAAGAAAACTTATTTTTAAATAAATCTGAGTGGTGTGGGTCTTCTGGACCCTTTGTGATGCTCGGGTAAATATATGCAAAGCCTGTTGGAACATAAAGGTGGGTCCATACACTGTTTTGATAATTTCGAACATGTGCATACTCCTTGTCATTCATCATGCCAAGTGGGTAAAACCGTAGATTGCTTTTGTACCCCCTGAGGAAAGGTACTGAGATATACAGCTAGGTATTACAACACTAAAGTACAAATCTACAGTAGGAAAATAAGGGATGGGTTGCTGGACCCAGACTTATGACCATTACTAGCTTAAGCAAAAGTTTAAGCAATATATTTCCTAACTAAAATCATTAACTTGATGATCACACTTAATAATTATCGCTCTTCTTCTTTATTTTCCTAAGGTGGTAAGTTTAGGCATCATGTCATATAGCATCCGCAGGATAGTATTTTGTTAAGGATTTTGTTTTATGTTGTGAGGAATATTGGTTGCATAGTACTTTTGTATCTTTACTAGATTTTGGTATAAAGGCTACATTGACCACACAATATAAACTAATTTTCACATCTCTACTTTCTGAGTTTCCTTTTATTGTCTTTAAGACCTGAGTGAAATCCATTTCTGCCTTATTTGTAATTCCTGTTTCTATTTTTCTTAGTCATTATTACTAGAGGTTTATCAGTTAACTTGGTGGTGATGTATTGTCTGGGTTTTTTATATAAATCATCTTTTAATTTAGTTAATTTAATGTATTGTATTTTAGGGAAGGGTCTACAGGTTTTTCAGGGTCTCACTACTAGATCAGATTCACCTGCTTACAGCCTCCCAAGAGTTGGGATTACAAGCACGTGCCACCATGTCCAGTCTTCATTGCTGTCTCAGTGCACCCTGGGGACAATATTGTCTGGGTTTTAGATACCAATTTTGTTTTTTTTTTTAGGTCTTTTTGAGACATGGTTTTGCTATGCAATTCAGGCTGGCCTTGCACTCTTTTTGTAGCCCAGGCTGGCCTTGAACCCACAGCAATCCTGCCTCAACCTCTTGAGTGCTAGGATTACAAATGTGTGTACCACAGTGGCTAGCTACATTTTGATTACTAGCTAGCCATTGTTTGCAGCCCAAAATAAAATTTGTGTAACATCTTCATTAACATTCCATTTAAAATAAGTTTAACTTCTCTTGATTTCTTCTGTGACTGATACGTACGTTGCGTAGCAATGTTAATTTATAAGTATATGGATGATTTTCTAGATCTTGTTCTATTATGGGCAGAAAAGTACTCTATGAGGACTTTTTTGTGAGGGGTTTTTGGAGCCAGAAATTGAACTCAGGACCTTGCCCCTTGCCAAACAGACACTGTGCCACTGAGGTGTCTCCTTGTTCAACTCTGAGATTTTAAATTTTGTTTTTAAATTTTATGAGATAAGGTCTCACTTACAGGTAGCTTGCCTTGAATTGACAGCAGTCCTTCTGCCTTAGACTTCTAGGTGCTGTGATTATAAGTATGCACCACCACTCAGCTTATTTGTTCTGTCACTTATAGAAAGAAGAATGTTATCATTTTGAATCATGATTGTTATTCATTCCTTTCATCTGGCTTGTTTTTACTGTGCTTTGAGGCTTTGTCTTTCTGATACATTATATACCTTTTTAGCATTACAAAATACCTTCTGTTTCATATTGCTTTTTCATTACATCTTTGTTTGATACTGAGGTAGCTATGCCAATATTCTTATCTGTTTGAATGGTGTGCTTTTCCTTCTATCCCAATATATTTAAAATGCGTCTTATAGATAGCCTGTCTTGGTACCTTGCCTTTTCATCCAGGCTGCTAATTTTTGCTTTAAATTGTGGAATCCACTTATATTTGAAGAAATTGTTGGGATGGTTAGTTGAAGACCAGCATCTTTTTGTTTACTCTCTGCTCCTGTTTGGCTTCCAGTATCTTTGCTCCTGGCAGTCCCTTAGTAGCAGCTTAATGGGTGGCTTCCCATGGTCCTGCTCTGCACATGCAGGGGAGCCTTCAGCCAAGAGACTGGTAAACCTACACAGACTATTGGCACTCTTTCTCTTTAGCTCCCTTTCTACTGCTTTTTCTGTGTATTATGTCTGGCTCACATGCCAAAGTCTTGCTGGCTCCTTAGCTGTGTTTCACTCTGAGCATAGTCAGAAAATAGACCTCATTTAAACCATAACGACTTTTGGGAGGCTCACTTGATTTTCCCTTTTCTTAAGCGTAATATTCATGCACTGCCTAAAATGTTACCCCTAAAACTAAGTATACTAGTTACATCTGCATAGTAGCTTATGAGAGGAAAGACAGTGTCTCTGCATAGTGGTTACTATGTCCAGATAGGAAGTTGATGTCAGAGGAATTTTTTTTTTTTTTGGTTATTGTTTTTGTTTGTTTGTTTTTGACAAATGGGGGATTAAACTCAGACCCTTGTGCTTGCCAGGGAAGCACTTATCCTATTGAGCCATCTCCCCAGCCCCATTTTTTTTTTTTTAGAGGACTGTTTTGAAGAGTATCCTGTCTTTAAAGGTTGTGTCCTCATATGTGGGTAATTTGCCAACTTTGGTTCTTAAACTTCTACATTTCTCTCTTTAGTTTTTCTTAGAGTCCTCACCAAGTTAAACTATCATCTAATTGAACAAGCATCTCAAATATCATTAACCTTGAGTCCTTTCTCAAATTTTCTTCTGTATTAAACATATATTAGGCCAGTACAACCCATTAAGATGAGGGTAAACTTTGAAATTTCTTGACAAAAATTAAGCTGTAAGATAGCGTATAGATAGCCGGGCGTGGTGGCGCACGCCTGTAATCCCAGCACTCGGGAGGCTGAGGCAGGAGGATTGGTATGAGTTCGAGACCAGCCTGAGCTACAAAGTGAGCTTAAGGCCAGCCTGAACTGCATAGTGAGACCCTGTCTCAAAAAAGACAAAAAAAAAAAAAAAAAAAAGATAGCGTATAGATGGTTATGGTTCTATGAATAAGCATGTCAAATGGCTATGTGTATACTGTAAGGAATATCTCAAGAATAGGAATCCTTTCTACCCTTGGCACAATCACAAACAGTGGCTTTGTATAGGTTAGAAAAATGCCTTTTTGGCATATATAGCACAAAAGTATGAATACCTTAGGGAGTAGAATATGAACTGTTTGGACTCCTATTTGCTCTAAGTCATACAGTCTCTTGTACTGTACACCATAGCAAATTGTTATGAAGATAATGACATTTCTGTACTACAGACACTATTGTTTTCCTATCCTACAAATTGCAATATAACTTAGATGTACTTGATAAATAGGTTTATGGACCTTAATGTTTGTAAGTAAAACATCTGTATAAGATTGAAGACTAATAGCAGTCCATTTGCAGGTATCCAGCATATTGT